>JAIPMN010003546.1:6130-45614 GCA_020650975.1 Apostichopus californicus | reverse complement strand
GTGTTGACTGGTACTTGATCCAGAGCCATCCGGTAAAACTTGATGGCTTTAGGATAATTCCTCTGCTTGTAGTAAATATTACCCATGTTAACCTTCAACCGACCTGTGGTGATTTGGAAAGTTTGTAATGAAAATTGGTATTTTTATAAAACATATATCATTGAGATGGTGTAAATTTTCGTTGATTACCTACTAAAGCCAATTTTTTATGTAAGAAAGTAATCAATGGTGGAAAAAAAAGGTATATATATGTATATATATATAAATATATATATATATATATAGAGAGAGAGAGAGATTTTTTAATACATATATCAATAGTAACAAATAGCCAATAGTAGACCAAATTGTAGAGAAAGAACTATATACTATAATCCTACAAAATGGATTATCTGTGTGTAGAAAACTGGTTTACTTTATTTTGAAAATATCACGATAAATTATTAATGCTATTGCAAATAGATGTTATTCAATTTGTTAGTTTTTGTATGAATATCCCAAAGTTTAGAAAGATTTGAGAATGTGAGAGTTTATTAGTTACCTGCATTGGTGAACATTTTATTCTTGGTTATAACTTGGTAGGTGTTGAGAGCTTCTGTAAACATCTCATTTGACTCGTACTGATTAGCAAGGTTGAACAGAACCTAAACAAAAAAAACAAAAACAAAAAACAAAAATGAAAACGAGTGAATGAAATGAAATTGATTAATATTGTCATACTTTAAGAATTGATAACTTTCTGAAATTTTCTACTGATGACTATTTGTCTTATTATTGGAAAACTTGACTACTTGTCTATCAGACAATTTGGATAACCTGGTCTGAACCGTGAGTAGGGTGGCTGGACATCTGGTACTACTATATACTGTAATATATTCCCAATATCAAAACCTCTCAACAAATGCATGTATGTTTCTAGCAAAACAGTTTGAAGCAAACCTAAATAATTGGCGTTCGATTTTACAGAGTCCAAGCCACAGCACACCTGAAAGAAACATCTTCTATGTGTACTGTATTGACATATGCATTTCCACCTGAGCAACCAGGTAGCCATTGTACTTATTTTTGCATACATTTTGTAAATATTAGCAATTTTTTTACTCACAGAATAAGTAAGATCCAAGTTGATCTGTTCAGTTGCAGAAATCTGCTCTCTTTGTCTGACCAGAACTCGCTCCTTCCTGCCAGCTTCTTTGGCCTTTTCAAGGGCCTAAGGAGATGGAGAAAAAGAAAGATGGTCCTCATTTCAAAGAGGTCACATTAGACATTGGTACTTAACAGATTACTTTCCATAAGGTTGTAACCACTGTTTGTATACTTTACCTGAAGTATGAAGGAACAGTTGTTACACCTGGTAGGGAGGGATTGGGAGGAGAGGGGGTAGGGAAGGAGGGGTGGGGGAAGGGTGTAAACTTTGTTTCTCCTCCCCGTTGTAATAAGATTCATGTCGAAGATTACCTCCATGAATAAGGTACTTTCTTTGAAGATAAAGACCCCAATCCCAATGTAAGATCAGACAGAAGGGTTGAAGGAAGTTAGGAGTTGCTGGCCTACCAAATCCCCCCGAGGGAATGTTCTTTCCCTCTATAACTTTGTCTAAAAACTATCCCAAAATCCGGATGTTTTTAAACCTCTGGAATCTATCGAGACTCTCGCTATCATGAGGTACTTATCAAAAACTTAGCTGTCCTCTGGTTCAATCAGATTGGAAGGGGCTGGCAAAGTAGCATTCATAAAACACGACAGATTATCACGGCATACTTACCAAACTAAGCTCTCCTCGGCTGTTGGAGAAACAGCTTTCTTCGATCAGATCATTGACTTGCTTCTCCAACTGTTTAATCTTTTCCTCCGGGCTGCAATACACCAACATAAATATTTAGCATTAAATTAAAAAACAAAATCAAAAGACCAAAAAACAAGAAAACAGTGGTGCATTAAACTGGATTTCAAGTATTCTTGGAGTAGTTGAAGGATTAGCCAGTCAAACTAGGTGACATTCAAATCAACCACATTTCGAGTTAGGGACAAGATATTGGGGTTATTTAACTAGTCTAGCAGTGTGGAATATGTCCTCTTACAATATTAGTTCCACATTGTTTGTCATCAGGAAATCCCATTAATACGTACCTATCTTCGTTCTTCATTTCTAGTGGGGGCGCTGGCCCTTTGGATGCTTGGTTCATGGGGTCAAACCCCTGCCCTGAAAATATCCAACAAAACAAAAGTCATTTTTAACTGTAAAGTAAATGCTATGTACAGTGGAAATTAAAACTGATTTCAACCTTTTTAAGATCAGCATTGTATGTATGCTGCCTTATGTAATACCAACATAACACTATTCTTGTGGCCATAGTTCTTTACTAATTTAAAAAATTCTCTGTAAAGGGTCAGACTTTCTTAAGACAAAACTGCCAACTGTTAGATGTCATTCAAAACAAAACATTTCAGGTTATAATCTAACTTCTGTTGTAAGGAAACAGCTTTTGTCATGACAAATTAATTATTGGTCGTACAAACTTCATATCCTTTAACTTTGGGAATGCCATAAAATAGGATTAAAGGAATTATCTAAGACTAATCATTAAATAACAGTTTAATTTTTTTTTATTAACACTTTCCAATCATTTTATTGTTTTTCAACTGCAAAAATAAAACCCCCGATAAAACTTAAGAAGAAAAAGAAAAGAAGCTGCATAGCAATATTTTACACATCATGAATCTGATAAATAAAAATGATTCATTCTATCTAGATCTGATAATTCTCACCTCTTCCAGTTGATGAGTATCCAGCAGCCCGCACGGCTGTCATTGGTCTGGCTCCAGACGCATCCTGATAACAAAACGGATTCCAAAATGAAGTCAGAACAAGTATGAAAATTTAATAAAGTTATGATAATATGCAGAACGCAAAGGCAGTTTATTTTAAAAGTTATTCCATGCAGTGGATGCTGGAAATTTTCTGCATCTGTAAATTTAAAAGTACATGCTGATGGTATTTCGTATGACAAAGATATGAAGTTTTCATATCTGTCGATATTTTGTGCATGCATCTGGCAACAACAAGGGTGAATGATGCCATCTTAGTGATTGAGCTGATAATGGAACAGTTCAATGGGTGGGTAAGGAGGAGGGGGGGAGAGGAGGGGGTGGGGGGTGTGATACACTTAGTACATTCCTACTAATGTGTAGTAGATACTGCTCAGATTAAAAAATTACAGTTATACAGTTTCAAAAACAAGACCACAAACAACTCACCACAGCAATCCCAGTGGTCGGACGACCCATAGATGAAGTTAAACCTGTTTTGAGCCGATTCTGTGCCACCAAAATGAGAAAACAAAATAGTCAGTTGGAGAGAACTTACAAACATTAATGGTTTGGCTATTCTGGTAAAAACAGAAATGTCATAGTTTGCTACAATTGCAAAACGACTAATACAGCAGGAATTATCCTAATAACGTTATAATAGCATAATTTTTAAAGAGCGATAAGATTACAAGAATATTGTTGTTTTACCTCTTTCAAATATGTGTTTGCCGTAACAGTTTCAGGTTACATTTATACAATAAGACATACATGATTTGTCAGTGTCACATATTCACGAAACACCTCTACAGCTTCATGAGAAGAAACCAGTTTCTCACTGGACAAACTGTTCTAATAATCTAAAGTGTTAGGATGATTTAGTTTTATACACGATGGTTCTACTGCTGGTAGGTACATGGTACTTACCCCAGCTGCAGTTCCCACCTGGGCCCTGTTAAAGGCAAACTGTCAGAAATAAAAACCACGGGAAAAGCAAGATGAAGCATTTACACTCAAAACATGACAATTCTGTTAGAATTTGTTACTTTGTTTAATATCGCTTAAGCTGCATGAGCACTGATCTAAACGGCCTTTTTTAAACGGATAATCCAGTGAAAATTAATTTTTTGCTGATTATCAAATTGCCTGTGCTTTCTTTCCTCTTAGAAACAGATATATGAATATTGATTAGTAAACTGGGTACCACATCACACTAAGCAACTGTCATATTGCTAGAACCTAGAACATGCTAATGAAACAAAATATGTCATGACAAACTGTATATGTTGAGATCCCACACTTAAAAGTGATTGATAACACCTTTGTGTCACTTAGCCTAATGGACCAAAAAGTAGGTAATATTTGGCCTGAGTCACCAAATGATTTGACTAACTTCTTATACATAGCTGAAAACGTTAATCTAACAACGAATTGGAAATTTTTTAAATACAGTGTAAAGGTTGTATCTTGTATAATGGCGGCGACAGTATTGGTTCCCCCCCCCCCCCCCCCAAGAAAATCACTAGTCAACCATTACTTAACAACCCTGATTTGCAATAGACATGTAACTTACATTCTTTTGCCTTGCAGCAGTCATCTAAGAAATTTAAGCAAAACAAGAAAGCAAATGTCAGAGTAATATGGTATCATGTTAAGTAGAAGAAACCCTGCCTTTAACTCTTAGATAAGTCTTAAAGAAAGATTAACATAATGGAAAAGAAATGGGAAAATGAGAATAGTATCAAAGGTTGAAAAAAAAAAATTAAAACTGTTTTTCATTTCTCAATGTCGGCTTTCAATTATTTATATTAACTGCCTGCATTTTAAATTACTTAGATCCATGTTAAGTCATGAATAACATTTATAGTTTTATACTATTAATTCTCTACATCACTCAATTGATAGCTGCTAGCAAAATATACTATTGAACTTTGTTCTTATTAGTGTTTAGATGCTCACCAGACAAATAAGAAATTTTCATCTATGGGTGGAACCTGAAGCAGTTTATAAAATTCATAGTTCCCATCTGGGCAAGCAATAATATTTATTTATTTATTAACTTTTTTATGATATATTTTTTATATTTTTTTTAGCAATAATATGATGATTTCTCTAAATTATCAAGTTCTGCTAGTGCCCTATTATAAATTCAAGATGTTTCTCTATTGGCTGGAAAAATAAAGGCAACATATCATCTTTAACTTAATGTTTAGTTCATAGCAAAGGAAGTTGAAATAATTATGGTACTAAAAGAGACTGCTATAAAAATGTTCACAACGTCCAACATGAACTCTGAATCCCTCTGTTTACGTTTTGACTGTTGTTGCTCATTCAAAGAGATCATTCCTCAATTCATATGAGACTAGCATCTACACAAAATAAGATACATCATGGAGAAAAAGCCAAGTTTTCAAAGCAGTTTTACCCTTTACAGATAATTTTTTTCCCTTCCTTAACACCACTATTTTCTACCAAACAAAATATATAAAGTTATAGCATTGCGAAGATACATGTTACAAGGAATGAAGTAAACATTGAAAGTTAATATCTTTTCTAGTTTATGAAACTATTCAAAATTTACCCGAAAATCAATTTTTAAGGTCACCAAACATGCCATATTTCTTGAAGTACTTACGGGAGGCCTCCTTCCATGACTGGTCTTGACAGCTTGCTTGAAACCTTCGTCATTTTCTAACCCCTATTCATAAATGAAAAGAAAATAACTGAATAACTTTCCTTGCTGTTTTCAAAATTCCTCTACGAATAAATGGATGAAAAGAATGCAATTTATGAATCAGAGCTGACTTTACCGATACCATTTAACCAGCATGTGACATCAAAGGTCACAATCTGAATTAACTAGACTAGAATATTGATACTACTATTAATATTTGCCATGTATTCTCACTCATATTGTAACAAATCCACAAGTACACTGGTCATTCCCTGGTAAGTACCATGGAAAAATATATGCTAGAGGGCTGGACATTTCGAACTTGGCTGGATCTTCTTCAGTCTAGCCTCTGAGAAGATACTGCCAAGTTTGAAATGTCAGGTCCTTTAACTATAGTCTTACCTACACAGGTCTTTTGCAGTTGATATTGTAATCTGTTCATAATTTTTTTTTCTCCCTTTGACAGAATATGTAATTCAGGTCATTTGAAATCTGATGAAATAATTTGATGAACTATCAAACCTTTAGCCACAGGCTTCAACTATAGGCATTATTAAAAAATATATCAATAGGTTCACCTCTGTATCAAAGAAAGGATTGTATTCGTTGAACCCCGAGTAGATATCTTCGTCTTCGCCTGCCAGGTGGACATTCTCCATCTTTCTTGAATTTTATCTGTGTCAGAAGCTAATCAGCCAAACGTCTGCAAGGCTATAGTAGACTTCCTATAGCTAAGGAATTAAAGAAAAGAAAATAACTGTGAAAAAAGTTCTCTACTCAACAAATCATCTACCTTATTGCAAGTATGTATCACAAATCTTGTGTGATCTTTATCTGTGTCTGATGCAAATCACCCGAAGAACTGTTTGGCTATTTAGAATCATCTGAGGAATTAATGAAAATGTCAGAGAATGTATGTATTCTCCTCAACAGAGCATAGATTCAATCATAAGGTCCCCAGTTCGAGTCACTTCAAGATTAGCGTATTTCATCCAGTTACAGAGTTGTTGACAATTGACAATTCATACTCATGGACGTTAAATATGAATGGAAGAGACTGACTTCGGTCAGCTTGCGGCTTTGATAAGCCAAGGAGGCTTCTTCGCGAGTTCCTGCTTGCAGGAGGATCTAAAATACTACATACATAGATATAGGTCTACTGCAAGTATGTATTACAAAGCTCTAGCACCAAGCCAGCAAATTGTACTCCATGTCCCTAACATCCTCTATTAAACAAGTAACATCTACAAACTGAGCTTACCTCAACGGTTTATTCGTACGCCCCCCATCTTGGTTACCCTGTTTTAAGTTTTTGACTAGATTCACATATTTATTTCGGATGAAAATCAGGCAATCTGGATAGCCTGCTACATACTAGTTCAGTAAGTTCTCTATTGATTTTAATGGAACAAATTGTGAAATATTTCCGTAAGTGCACTTACGCAGCACAATACATATAAACTACTTACAGTTCCGACTTCTTATGTACATTACCCCTGCACCTTAGCAATCTAAGTAACTACTGTATTAGTGTTTTGCAATAATTAAGCCAGTGTGTGTTTAGACTGTCTAGTGATTATGGTTCACCTCATCATTTCCATTCAATAATTAAAATTTTGGCTGATAAAGTGTATTATACTTAAATAGTATCATGTGTGCAACCTTACATTTAAATCTTCTTTCAACGTAAGAGACTGCATTTCATTGGCTTGGCTAGCTACCTCAAAGAGCAAAATATTCATTTATTATCTGTGAAACACTGAGCAAGCGGTCGGTGTAGCCTAAAACTGTCATAAGGTTACCAAGTTCAACATGTTAGTATTCTCTTGAAACATGTTACTTTAAGTTGTTCTTGTTTTCAAAACTTTCACCTGAATACTTACATTTAGGGAAAAGTTAAATCCAATATTCATTCAAGGTAGTGTAAGACCGCCTTAAAACAGAGACTTTGCTATTCTCAAAAAGTTCCTCCGATGACCAAATGACCATATCAACTGGTCATAAATTTGCCACTACACACTATTGT
The DNA here is from genome assembly GCA_020650975.1 of Apostichopus californicus. Classification (NCBI taxonomy): domain Eukaryota; kingdom Metazoa; phylum Echinodermata; class Holothuroidea; order Aspidochirotida; family Stichopodidae; genus Apostichopus; species Apostichopus californicus. Next base: position 38,106 of record JAIPMN010003546.1, on the reverse strand, counting down.
ATAGAAGAATGTCAGTCAACTCGGTACAAAACCAACTTGGCACATACCAACTCGGTACGTACCGAGTTAGTATATACCAACTCGGTACAGTACCGAGTTGGTCATGACCAACTCGGTACAGTTTTTATGCCAACTCTGTACTGTACCGAGTTGGTCATATACCAACTCGGTACAGTTTACTTAGGTATTTTTGCATCGAAAATGCACTTTTTTTAACGTATAATTCCCTATGCAAAAATCTTCATACACGTTCTGACGTAGGTAATAGAATTTAGCTACGTAATTGTGTATGCTTATGATCCGTTTTGTAGTTAAATAATTAGAAATTTGCTGAAATTTTAAAGAAATGTTTTGCTTAGTTCTGGAACAGTTTGAGACTTACATATTAAGTTAAGAGCCATGGAAATATTATTTTGGTTAACAAATAATTCTTGCATAAGTTGCTGGATATGGTTGGTTTATATTTTCGTTTGGTGCCTTAAAGCAAACAAGTTGTGTTGCTTGAACTTTTCCTTTGAATGTAAAACTAATATATAAAAAAAAAATACTAGGCCTAGATCCTACTGAATGTTCCTTTCACATACCATTAAATCATGAAAGTCACCACGTTAAAAATCCGAATATTCAAAAATCCTGCATTATAAAGTCTTTATCACTGTAAACTGAAAATTATTGTCCCATCCTTTATTTTACATATCCATTATGAGAAGCCCGTTTTAAACTTCGCCCTTGAACTTTTAAACTCATAGAAATTCCAACGTAGCATTTTTTAACAAATTAAAACCGTAAATTCCGTTCCCAAATTCCAACATAGTTTTTGATAACAATGTAAGACCCATGAGAAATACAAACTCTGGTCATATAAAACGTTTAAAAAAAGTGTACCGAGTTGGTCATGACCAACTCGGTACAGCTTTTACCTACCAACTCGGTACTGTACCGAGTTGGTATATATACTTAGGCTTATGTTATACAATAAGTTTGGAGGACATTTAATATTAGGTGCAGTCATACAGTAGCCACCCCATGTAAAACAGTGATTACAAAGTTATTTTATGGATATTCTTGAATAAATTATATCAATAACATGAGAAACTTTTCAGTTTGAATAACTGAAGAAAAATCCCCATCATATTCAAGTTCAACTTATGACCTCCTATTTGCAAATGTGTGGAAAAGTTAGTGCAGTGAAAGGATTTTAATCGCATCTTTTGGTGCAAGTAAACAACGGGAAATCTTTACTTCATACACAGCATATTTAAAGGTTAGGCTACTGATGCACTGCTGTATTGGACAAAATTTCCCTTTCATAAAGGTATTTGGGACTTGGAGTGGAAAGTAACATCCCAATTTCCATATTCTGACATTTAATCTAACCGACTATCATGCTATACACTCACCGAAATGACTGCATAATCAACTGTAGCTAATCCTAGGCCAGTATTATTGGTAAGCCTAGCCTAGGCCAATGTGTGAATGACAATACGAAAGTGTCAGATTTTTCAGATCAGATCAGTAAGTATCCTCAAAGTCAAAGCTAGTTTATTCTAATGTTTGTTAGATTTACCCCACCTAGGCTAGGTAGTACACCTTAAGCCTAACTTAGAGGCTTAGGCCTAAGGTTGGGATTCTTATCTGTTTTGGTATTGTTAATGTTATTGGTGTGTTTCTGTTTACAAGCATTCTAATTTCTGTAGTGTTGGCCTTCTGTAACTAGTGTAGGCATCTAGGCTATAGTCTAGGCTGAGGTCTGTGGTCCTAACCAAGGCCTATCGTTTATTAGCGTCTACGGTGGGCATGGAAACGGTTACTTATATCCACCGAATATTTACGTGAAACATTGATGTCTTGAAACAAAAGATACGAAAATAATATATTTAAACAGCATGGTTTAGTTGTGCTTACAGATTGTGAAGAAACAATTTCGCCTTATAAAGTTAACTTCGTTGCTGTTAATCTTATGGAAAGTCTTTCTCACTTGCTCTCTCTACTCGCAAAAATATTTCAAGTTGTGACGTAGGGTCAAAGGTTAAGAATGCATGTTTAGCATAAACAAGACAACCAACGGGGAAGTACCTTCGTAGTAACTCTTACACTACAGTGATCCAAGCAAGACATTGCATGAAATGGGGGAAACAGGATTCAGAAAAGTGACCGAATCATAGTTGCTATAAAGAAACCCTAACATTTCACCATGGCGGGCCTCGAACGGGAAATCAGTTTAGAGGAGGAACGTGAAGTACATTGGCAAGAAATTGAACACAAAGACCTACAGAGAGTGAAGGTATGAAACCATCAACGTAGGCAGACCTATTTAGATGTTGCTTGTTTATCAGCCTAGCCTAACCTAGCCTAGGCCTAACTTAAGCTATATATATATACCATTATAGTATGCTTAGCCATATCATTCCGATCGTAGGCTAGCATAAGCCTAGCTTTGGTTTTTCCAACTCCCATTGATCGACAGCAAAAATGCCAACGACTTGTGTCGTCGTTAGAGATTCTTCACCAGAGTATGTCTGTGGTCCTTGTCGTTATCCTAATGTAAACATAAAATATTAAATTAGCATGCATCTTGTGTCTTGGGAGGCTCACATGTTAATGAAGCTGATAGCCTTCCCTCTGACAAGAGATTTTGGACTGGTTGTAACTGGCCTTGCACATATTCTCGGTTACATTTTAGATGTTAACAAACATCAGATTTCAAAGAACTGCATGCTCCTAGCTGGTAGTTTTCTCCAGTAGCTGACACTGTTGATGCAAGACAATTAGATGTGTGCTTTTTTGCATTGTCAGACTCAGAACTCTTTATGTTGTCAGTCTGTATAGCGCATCAGGGAAGTACTTGTATGCATAGCTACGCATAGAAGGCTCACTCATTGGATCATTTATTGTTATCTCAGTAGATTTGGCATGCATTTATCAGTATATCACGACTGTTATTGTATGTTACTTATGTGCATCGAATACAATGCACATGGTCACAATAATGAAAATCATTAATTGAGTATTTTTGGATTACAATTGAGAAACAGTTCATCTAGAACCCGGTTAATGTGTCAATGTTACAACAAAATTATGCATCCGAGCATTCAGTGGAGTTTTTATGTGGGTTGTGCATTTTTTCTTTTTCTTTGTAATTTCCATCTGTACCCATTTCGGACATGTATCACCATTATTCCTGTCAAAGCCTTGTTATTTTCTTTATGCTTTCATTTTGATGTACAGTAACGCTTCAAAGCCGAGATGAAGTCATAGGGAGACTATGATTTCCCATTGAGTTTTGTGTTGCATTTGAGGAACTGATGTAATTTTAGCTATATGTGTTCATTTAACTTGATGACACACAGATGTTCAATTTTGTGTCATTTCTCAAACACTTACAGTGGTATAGAAATATATTTAACAAATTGATATACTGTAATGACAATGGACTGATCAAAAAATATATGTGTTGAATTGTATCTATAAGTCAATTCCATATTAAGCACTACATTTTTTTTCCATCCCAATTTAGGAATGAATTCTGAAAATTATATATTTATATCATATAAATATTGTAACATTCCTTAGAAGCATTCAGTATTTCTAAACCTAAAGTTAAAAACTTTTCAGGCTTACAAATATAGTTGTAACTTAGTTGTAGTTTAATATAGTGTTCATTCTATTGAACATTCTAGATATCAATTTATGGTTTAGACTCAGTTACATCCTCCTTTAATTTAATGCATTTGATAAGGCTAAAGTAAGTTCAATCTAATGTAGTGTTTGCAGTTGCTAGTGCAATCAACAAACGAGCAAACAAAGTTATCATAGGGCCATATTTTCTTTTATTGTTCTTTCAGTATAATGCAGTATATTAATATCATTACATTGATCATATTAGAATCTCAGTGAGTTGTACAAAAAGTTCAGGATTCCTAGATTTCATTCATTTGATACAATCTGACATACATAGATAGCACAAGTAAAGCCAAAAGGGGTTCATACTTAACATAAATCTAATTCCGTGAGGACTCTCACCAGCTTATGTCGTATTGTAACATTGCCAAGTTACCATGCAGTAACTGCTTCAATATGACTGTATGTTTGTTTGATATTACATTTTTTTGTATAGCAGTTTTGAAGGTTCCCTTACAATGGTTCCTTTGTACAAAAGAGTATACATCTTGGTGAGACAGTGTTGTATGTATGTTGTAGTATTGTGGTAATGAGAAAAGGGAAAAAAAATTCTCAACAATTCACTATGTACTCTCTTCTAAGTCATTAAAATTTAGGTCAATTCAGCACTTGAAAAATCTATTTTTGTTGTACAATGAGAAAATACCACCCCACAGTATGCTACTGTAAACTTTCCCTCTTGCGACATAATTTCAAGTATGCTTTCAACTAATTTCGTACCAATTAATCTTCAAAGGAGTAAAATGAGGTACATAAGTTTCAGTCATTTGTAAGCCACAGGAAATATGGGGGGGGGGAAGGTCCCTGTTCCCACCCCCCTCCTTTTCATGGAATGGGGATCTGTAAACTGGTATCAAAGGTGTTTTTGTCATATCTAACAGGTCATTGGAAAAGGTGCCTTTGGTGTAGTAAGCAAAGGAACATGGCAAGGGAAGGATGTTGCAATAAAACTGATAGAAACGGAAGATGAGAAAAAAGCCTTTAGAATTGAGGTAAGTTTAATCCGTTTGTTTTGAATTGCAATTTTGAGGAAATGAGAAATACACAGTCAGTATGCGTGGATGATGTCAATTTAAAAATTCTACAAAATTAACGAAACTAGTGCTTTAAGCCATGTGCATTATATATATGCTATGTACAGTATACAGTGAGTGAATGAAGAAGAATAAAGAAAAACTTGAGCATATTTAATGCCTACCAATAGTTGTATCTTTTAAGTAGTTATTAAAGGGGCGGGGTGGGAGGGAATGGGAAGGGTTTTTAACGAAGTTTACAGTCATATGGGTATTTGGAACAGACTGTCTAGGCCTGTTTTGCATTTATACTATTACTACCATCAATTAGATATTCTGGGGGACTGGAGATATGACAGTTGCAAAGATAAACTGTACCACTCAGGCCTGGTTGAGACACACTTTAAAGATATATGCCAAGTATCGTACAATTTCCATCGGTATCTCCACTACTCTAACTTTTCATGCGTTGAGTTTGCGGCTCGCTTACCTGCCTCCACTTTTCATGCACCCCAATCTACCTACTGTAACATTCAAGACCAAGGGAATGTTCTAGTGCTGTGCACCTATTGAGTCAGTTTAATTTCATTGCCAACCCTTTTTTTTTTATTCTTACCGAAATTTGTATGGATTTAGGTCTCATCTAAAGATTTCACTTGTGTTGAAGCGACATAACAGTAACGCAACGGTGCCTCAGCATAGAGATTTTAGTGTGTTCAATTGATAAACTTCACTCAGTTCAGCTCAATTCAGTTTAGTGTAATGATCTGAACCCCCTCAGCATAACCCTTCTTCCCTTCCTCAACACCCACACCACCCACACCACCCACACCACCCACACCACCCACACCACCTACACAATCTTCCCATTCCCCATCCCTTCCTCCAAAGTTGTGTATAAGTCTATAACTTGCTGCATACAGGCAATAGTTAACACACTTATAACGTAGTCATACTGTACAGGTGGTAAGATGGTAAAACCACCTTTAAGTCTAGTAATCTTTCATTCCTCCTTGGTACAGGTAGTCCAGTTGGCCCGTGTCAGTCACCCAAACATAGTGAAACTCTATGGTGCTTGTACCAAAGCAGATCCAGTGTGCCTTGTCATGGAATTTGCTGAAGGGGGTTCTTTGTTTAGTGTATTGCATAGCAAGCCACCACAGCCAGTTTACACACTAGCCCATGCCCTGAGTTGGGCCCTACAGTGTGCTAAAGGGGTAGCCTACCTTCACAGACAGACACCGAAACCATTGATCCACAGAGATCTGAAACCAGCCAAGTGAGTATTAAACAATTAATGTTCACTAAAATTCCTGCATTCAAATCAGATGAACTTTAAAAAAAAAAAAAAAAAAAATTGAAGCAGGGAGAAAGTCATTAGCGTCTGGTCATGATGCATCATGGGTAACTTTAATACTACTTATTAACTCAAAAGCTGGAGCTGTAGCTGTGTATGAAGGAAGTAGCTGGCAGTCCTTCATGTATTTAATTATTCGGTGACACCTTATACTGGTCTGCTATTATCACAGACAACAACATGGAGGTTCAAGTCCCTGATAATTTGTGACTTACACTACAACATCATTTCAAGCGAAACACTTAAAAATGACGTTGCGTGTACATGAAACGTGTGAGCAACTGAGCATAGTCTTCAAAGTTTGCATAGTCTGTTTTAATTAAAAATTTTTAATTAAAGTTAAAGTTTTAATTAGGTACCAGTAAACAGTGTTCATCATTAAAGGAAACCTAGCCTGTGGGGATGTCAGTCTGTTACACTGTAGGTGTGGGACTGTATGCTGATCAATATAGATTGTTTTCACAGTATTTTATGTGTAATAATATGATTATTTATAAATGTAAGTGTTTAAAGTTTTACATAATTTTCCATTTTTCCCTCTGCCATGGAATGTTAACCACTTCACGATACCAACTAAGTATACTGATTAAGTAAGGAGTGTCAAATAAAGCAAGATAATTGTTTTTTTTTAAATCTAATTTACATTACATTGAGGTAAATGGTTCCAGTCGTATGTGACTTTTGTTTATTCATGAAGTGCCTTTGACGAAGAAGAAAAAGAAAAAAAAAGGCATGACAGAAATGCTTAAACTTAATTCTTTAAATTATTATTCTCCTGGTTGGTACCGATAGTTTATACACAGGCAGCAATACTTCTTACTAATAGTGGCTTTCTGTTCTTGTATTCTTAAGTTTATTTTTTTTTCCTTCTTTCTTTTTTTGTTGTAATTTAGTCTTCTCCTCATGGAAGGAGGCATAAAGTTGAAGATTTGTGACTTTGGAACTGCCTGTGATGCTCAGACTTATATGACCAACAATAAAGGAAGTGCTGCATGGATGGCTCCAGAAGTATTTGAAGGTAATTTTCAAACACCGTATCATTTAACCGAACGTTATTTTTCTCTCCGAAGGGTCATACATACCTTCCAACAGTTTTGAAAACCTTTGCCAAATTTTAGCACGCTAAAAATTGTGGACCAAATTACTCCAAATGACCTTTCATATTAAATTGTGTCTCGTCACGGTTTAATAAAATGCAGTTAAATTCAGTTTTGGTGAAATATTTTGTTTCATCAGTTTTTCTTGCAGTTTATCCTTGCCTAAAATGCTGATTTCAGCGACAGATGTAGTATTTAGAGATACGTTTGTTTATTCTCCCACCTTCCACCGCTTCCTCCTATCTTTCTCTTCTACTATAAAAGTGATCATTTTATAATTTAAAATGAAACCTCTGTTGCTTGACAGTACTGTTAAGTACGAGGAAATATCAATCATGACTCAACTATTGTGTCGTACAGCATCTGTTTTATCTTCCCACAATATTTGCAACTTAGACAATATTTACAGTTCATAATATGCAGTGCATTCCATTACCTCATGCGAAGTAATTTGTTTTTTTTCAACATCCGTTTAGCAATGGTGTACGTAGTCAACAAAGGTTAACTGTCTAAAGCTGTACAGTGATAGTCACCATTTGAGCAAAGCAAAAGAACGTAATATTATTTTTGGTAGTGGTTCAGCCTGTTTTCATTGACATCAAGTAACATGAGTAAACTGCGCAGTAAATTTAGTGTTGACATCTTTTTAGAGCATTTCCAGAGATCTAAGAAATTTGGTTGAACAATTAAAAAAATTGAAATTTGTACTAGTTACATTTCAGTGACATTCACACATGCTGATTTTTACATATACGTACATGTATGCATTTATGTAGCTATTGGCACATTGTGCATCTAAATATATGTGCTATACAGTATAGCACTGGTATTCAAGATGGAGATCTCAACCCTTTCAAGGATCACCAAAGAATAATAAGGAGGGTCACCAACAAATTTGGGTAAAATTGCTGATATTGGTGGGGCAAAAAGCCAAAAAATTAATTTCAACATATATTTCTTCAAAAGTTGCCAAATATAATACCATTTTGCATCCAAGCAGCCATAATCATATAATCATTTCTCAAAGGGGGTGGGCATACAGTACCTCCTCCCCATAGACCCCACCAGTCCCCCCCCCCTCCCCCACTCACAACATCCACTACTGAAAGGTCACCATGAAGGTGAATATTGGTGTCACCAAGCCAAAAAAACAGAACTGTGTGTAAACAGAATCTCACAAGATTAGAAGTAGAGGGGATTCCCCAATTGGCCAACGAAGGGTATTTCCTCATTCTTGTGCACATACAGGTAGGTGACTGAGATTGCATTGAATTCAAACATACAGTAATATGTACAGGCTATCGTTTGACTGTGTTAACTAAGCGTGGAAATGCCATCAATTGTTGCAAATTCTTTTCTGTCCTGTGTTAACTTTTTGTGATTGTTTAAGAATTCTCACATTGTGAAGGATTGAATGGATAATTTGCTGGGGTTGGAAAGGGTGGGCAATACAGTATGGTTCAAGTCATATGATGGATTTCCATTATAAAGTTGCACAAATTGATGACATGTCAGGCCAATTTCTGTGGACAAGAAGTACAAAACCCTCGGCATGATAATGTGATTGAAGGGAACGTGTCAAAGTTGACAGATATGGTGTAGGCTGCATATATATATAGATTATTTCATCAGTTTGTGTGTGTTTATGGTGGAATGCATGATACTGCTTGGAATTATTTCTACAAATTGTAATATTAATAAAATGAAAATATTCAGGATTTTAGATTTGGATTTGAAATTAAAACGTCATAAAGTTTACCTCCAAATACGAAATTTGAAAGTTAAATAAATGGTTGTGAACTCATGTAAAAAATGTACATGCAGCTGCTTCCAAGGAAATTTCACTGTATAATTTAACAACATTATTTCACTGAATAAACCACTACGGCTTCTACTACTGCTACTGCTGCTACTACTGCTACTACTGCTACGACTACTAGTACTACTACTACTGCTACTACTGCTATTACTGCTACTACTACTACTACTACTACTACTACTACTACTACTACTACTGCTATTACTGCTACTACTGCTACTACTGTACTACTACTACTACTACAACTATTACTACTACTACTACTATTACTACTACTACTACTAAAACTACTACTACTACTACTACTGCTACTATTGCTACTACTACTACTTCTACTACTATACTATAACTATTACTACTACTGCTACTACAACTATTACTACTACTACTACTACTACTACTATACTACAACTATTACTGCTACTGCTACTAATACTCCTACTTACTACTCCTACTATTACTATTACTATCTGCTTCCCCCACACACATCTGTGGTAGCTTGGTGCCAGGCTGATTTGAGCTGAAATATGGCCTGTATAGGCTGGATATGTGTAATACTCGTCACCCTTAAAAATAATATATGTACCCTCTGCAATGGTTTCTACACAGGTCGCCAGTACAACGAAAAGTGTGACATCTTCAGCTGGGGCATCATACTTTGGGAAGTTCTCTCCAGGAAACGACCTTTCGATAACATCGAAGGATCTGCTTTCACTATAATGTGGGCGATACATGAAGGTAAGATTGGGGCTAGACTGTAGCTTTACTAAAAGAAACTATTGGGAAAAATGAGCTACAATTCTTAATCCACACTTGCAGCAATCATGTGAGACCATCTTCATCATTACTACTGTATAGTAATTATTTTAAGCCATTCAGGTTTTCTGGAAGACCATGGTCATCCTTACTACATGGCCATACTGTGGTTTCTTTTATGTCGTAGGAGAACGTTTTTATCGCTGCACTTTGATTTCTGATGTGTTGGAGGACCATGTTCATTATTACCGTCCATAATTCTATTACATGTGATAGGGGACCATGGTCAACTTTATTGGCCATATTGACCACTGGCATGATATCACAGGTGGCCATGGTCAACCTTACTGGCCATAATTACCACAGGCATGATATCATAGTTGACCATGGTTAACCTTACTGGCCATATTGACCACTGGCATGATATCACAGGGGACCATGGTCAACCTTACTGGCCATATTGACCACTGGCATGATATCACAGGGGACCATGGTCAACCTTACTGGCCGTATTGACCACTGGCATGATATCACAGGGGACCATGGTCAACCTTACTGGCCATATTGACCACTGGCATGATATCATAGGTGACCATGGTCAACCTTACTGGCCATATTGACCACTGGCATGATATCACAGGGGACCATGGTCAACCTTACTGGTCATATTGACCACTGGCATGATATCATTGGGGACCATGGTCAACCTTATTGGCCATATTACAGGCATTGAAGACTCGCCCCAAACCGTGTGCCGCCCTCTGAAAAAGTTAACTTTCCGTTGCTTGCAAATGACGTTTTCTTCTTGTGGCTACAAAATGCAGACAGTAATGAAAGGTGATACCTTGTTATCTTTTATCTAGACCTGAGATGTCCACGCTACTATGAACACTGAATGTATTGACTGTACACTAGTGTCTAATTACCAACAGTAGCAAGCTGTGTGTGTATTTTCTGGGATCGATGGTGATGTCTAACACTTCTGTTACACCTCATTAGAAACTAGGTCAGATTACCGGCATGAGACGTTTCTTTGAGCGCGAGTCTTCACACCCTTTAAGCACTGGCATGATCATAAAGGGGACCATGGTGAACCTTATTTTCCATATATTAATCATCTCTACTGACCAAAATTGGATCTACTTCATATCATGGGTGACCATGGTCATTTTACTGGCCATAATTTAATTCCAAATGGTATCAGAGGTGACCATGGTCATCCTTTCTGGCCAAATTAGCCACAGGCATGATTTCATAGGGGTCCATGGTCATCTTTAATGGCATCATACTGGTGTTCCATCAGTACCCTGCATGAACCTTACTCTCTGTTTTGTGATTCCTTAAAATACAAATTTAGTCACGTCAGGCGAAATGTGACAGCAAAACTTTAATATCAGTCAACGTAATAGCAGAACTTGACACAAAAAGCAAGAGAAATGTGTTTAAGTTGAGATACCACTCTCCCTCTCTGCCTCCTCCTCCTCCTTTAAAAGAAAGTAGATGAAGACAGGAAGATGAAGAAGAAAACCCCAAAGAAGCAGTGTTTTCATCATTCCCCTTCATTCCATACATATTCTAATGTACTATCATGATTATTGTGTGTTTGGTCCCTTTAGCTCAGAGAGGATACAGCCAACAATAATGACAACAAGAAGAAGTTCCTTTACTATGACAAACACAACAGGAAATCCTTTGAGTAAAATGTACACATACATGTATGTATATTAGATCCTCCTGCAAGCAGGAACTTGCGAATAAGCCTCATTGGCTCATCAAAGCCGCAAGCTGACCGAAGTCAGTCTCTTACATTCATATTTAACGTCCATGATTATGAATTGTTAATTGTCAACAACTCTGTAACTGGGCGACACACATTAATCTTGGAGTGACTCGAACCTGGGACCTTATGATTGAAAGGCACCGGCTTTAACCACTGAGCTAACACTCCATAACACTCCACATACATGCTAAACTTAATATGCAGCTGTTCTTATTTCAATGTTGTTGTCTTTTCTCTCATTGGACAGGAAAGAGACCAATCAAAATAAGAGACTTGCCACAGCCTTTGGATGACCTGATGAACAGGTAAAAAAATACATTCACATTCAGGAAACAGAATTCTTTTCCCTTTTCTCCCTGGAATCAAATCACAGTACGTGGCAAAATCGCTAAGGATTTTTTTTGGATGTCCATCGGACCACCAGGCCTTTTTTGTTGGTTGTCCCAAGAGCAAATTCGGTTGTCCCCCCCCCCCAAATTTTTTTTTATATATATATATGGCAAAATAACAATACACTGTAGGAGAGATATGTTGGGGACTATACTAATTTAATCATTTAACCTATTTGGGGCCATTTTAGTTACAATGCAAGTCTATATTTGATATAAACAACTTGTCCGAACAGTAAATTTGGTCGTCTCGCTCCGGTAACTCACTGAAGACTTATTTATGGCTTTATGAATAATGTAAACTTCTGTACCAAGATTCATTAATCCTTGCGGGTGATCAGATCTGAAAAGGATGAGTGAGTATAGAAGAAAAAAAAAGAAAGAGAGATTGTGGCCTAAAGTATAAGTGGCTTCTGCATCCATATGTTAGAGAATCAAGTGATCCAATGAGAGAACCGCGCTTGTCATGGTTTGATTAAAATCTTAAGAGTGAATTATGAGATCTCTCACGAGAATAATCTCCTTTTAGCTGGCTTTTGCATAGAGAAATATGTAATGTATCATGAAGATTAAAGAAAAACAACTTTTCCCATTTTGAAGTTTTTCCTTCCTAAAAGAGATCATTCTAAAATCCTTTTCAAACAGATGTTGGAGTCCAGTTTCTAGAAACAGACCCTCCATGAAGCAAGTGGTGAAGGTGATGACTGCTCTTGCTTCCCTGGTCAAAGGAGCGGATGTTCCGTTGGTCTACCCACCTCCCCAGGAACCAGGTACGTACTCATCTCATTCGTGGTTTATTCACTCCTCATGTAAGGAAAAAAAATATTTCCCTTGTAGAGTTTGCTTTGTCATCAAAGAGTGTTAATGAAAGTTATCAGTTTTATGAATTTAGAATGGCTGTTGCCATAACCTATGGATTTTGTTGCGTTTACTGTAATTCTATTCATATAATTAATTAATTATAATTATAATTAATTTTATTTTTTATTTTTTTAATTAATTAATATAATTAATTAAGTAATTCTATGATATCTGTACATTCCAGCTCAATCTAACCTGTACGATGCTGCACTCTGCTGCCAGATCAGTTGATTTCACTTCCTCACTTACCTGTCTCCCCACAACATTAACACTCTCATAGTACCATGTCTAGAATGAACTGATAACCCTTTCAACACTGTACACCCTAAGTTAGTGACCGGTTTACTATCGGTCAATGTCCATCCTCATTTTTACCACCCCGAAGGGCCAGACTCTGAGTTATGAAAGCAACCCGCTGAGTCTATTCTGGTCAATCCTTTCATGATTTCTTTTAGGATATTCCGATTGTCTGATATGGTACATGAACTTTAAACAGTCGAGTTTCACTGCAAAATAATGAAGTGAAAGTCAACAGAATTTTGGAGTTTTTCCAATTTTGCAATATAATTAATACTGCTGTGAAATCAAAGTCATTTATTACGGTTGTCATAAGGTGACATGCGAGATGTAGAGTTACCATGCTAGAATAATTTTACTGAGATGTCAAGCTGGCATAAGTCTACTAAAATCAAAATTTTCTTGAGATACCGAGTTAGGTAGGTGTAACATGGCAATTTGACAAATTTTTACCGAGATTTCAAGTTAGTGTAAGAAGGTATCTCGACAAAAATCAATTTTTTGTTGAGATGTCGTGTTATTCTGACATGGTAACTCTACATCTCGCATGTCACCTTTTGACAGCTATAATTTACCGCTCACTCATTTCCACTCGCCTGGTGAAAACTCAACCAAATAACCAAACAGCTGCTGTACACTTTTCTCAAAATATAAATGAGATGACGCAGTGAAGTACATAGATATATATATTTTTAACATTCTCTAGTTAATCAACGGACCCCTACCACACCGACTGATATCGCTACTGCGGGGACCCAACACACCGTCGGTGAAACGGTTATAAGATCCGGTGAAAGATTGCCTGGAGCTGGAGATTTTATCCAGGATACTCCCAAGAGGGTAGGTTTCTATCGTTGAAGAGGATAAAGCAAAAAAAAGGAAAAGGCAAAATGTTGCCAGATGCCTAAACTATTAGTCTGTAATTATATTCTATGTAATCTGGTTTTGCCTTGGCTTAGTCAAAAAACATTGGCACAAGGTGTATCTGTCGTGCGGTGTTCATGTCACACACAATTGGGTACAGCTTCGAGCTGTGTAAGACTTAGCAGATCTCTACTTTGGAGTGTAAGGAATCTGTCAATCTCTTGCAGGCTAGATGTATTGGCAATCACATTAGGAATAGGAATAGATGACTGTAGCCGATCGGTAATAGCTTTTTATTTACCATGAGATTGGTTTCCCTAGTGTATCTATTTACAACTCATTATAGAAATTGACTAATTATCCCCGAAATCAGCGTCTAAGTCGTCACTTATAGGCGCAATCTATACGTAATAAAGCTCACTCGAGCCTGCTTGGGCTTGAAGTAATAAAATTGCGACACGACGGAGTCATTTACCACTAACACGAAGCTTCGAGACAAGGAATAGATGACTTAATCACTGCAATTGCTCAGTCTGTGACGTAATATTTTAGTGTGTCAGTATAGCTACTTGGTCAGTGCTGAACTTGGTACCTGACACTACTTCCAAGGGATGATTGGCACCCTTTGTGATCTCCTTCACTAGCTACGGTTGGGGGACCTTTAATTAGGTCAGGATCGACATTAGCTGGTTACTACAAGACTCTTAAAGGTCATCCATAATGCACCCAAATATGCTAGAAAAATGCTAGAAAGTCAGATATTGGTCACTGCCATTCAGATTTCAAAATATAGTTTGCTACTAACATCAAAGCGTCTTGCCTCTTTTGAGAATTAGAAATGTCTAATTGAACCCTTCTCTTTATTCGGAATTAAAATTGAAAGGGTCAGAACCTCCAGGAAATTACTTTTGAAAACTTCTAGCATTTTTTTTTTAGCTTGCTAACATATTGGGCCACTACTGATGACTGGCTTCATGGTCTCATAAACATGTAAGATTGATATTTAAACAGAACTCTAGATACTCACAGACATGTCTGCATCTTGGTATGTACTCACATACTCTGACATAGATGAGGAAACCATTTTGGCAAGCTGTAAAGTACACTTCCATGGCAACAAGTTTAATATAACTTGATTTGGTCCGTACACGGACTGCATTTCATGTGAATACCTTGCTCTGAGAAACAGTGATTATTACCTGCAAGCTATTGGTAATGTTAATGTTAATTTGTTAAATGCTGTGAATGTTTAAATTAAAAAGCAAAATATGCTTAGATTTGGCTAAATGTAATAATCACCAACCTTGAGTTAGCCCTGGTCCCAACTTATAACAAATAAGTACTCCAATTTTTAGACAAATATTATCGTGCACCACTCAAATACATCATAAAGGAATATTTTTTGTGCATCATAGCTATCTGTGTTAAGTCTGGTTCAATTGCAGTTTAATTTTTTTCTTCTTGTTTTTAGTTGAGTTCGCAGGATCCAGGTAGAGTGCAGTTAAGGAACAAAACGAATTCCGAAAACGACAGAGAAAGACGGAAGTCTGCAGATATTCTGGAACTTGAGATGCAGAGAAGTGAGGATGATGAACCGAAAAGTGAGTTTAGTTTATCTCATGAAGTTTGGATGAATAAAATAGTAGATTTGATAAATGGATGCATCCATTCGCACATTGACATCACTGGGAACATATTAAAGCAGCTTATGAGTTTGGTCACTAAATTGAATTCAAAATCAATCACGTTAACATTGACACCCTTCAACAGTTCATCACCAAATCGATTAATTCGGGAAATAAATATTGATCCCCTACGGATTTCTAAGCTTTCGTCCCTCTGATACTTTCTGTCAGTTTGAACAACGTGAGAAAGGTAGCACCCAAAACGCTTTTCAAAAGTTTTGTTCAAACTGTTTCATGTTTTTCTTCCAAATGGTATCAAATGCGTCTCAGTTTTCTATGTACTACACATCGTTTATCTGCACACCACCTTAATTAAGGTAAAGTTGGAACCCTATCCAATCCAAAATAAAAAATGATATAGTGCAAATAGAAGTAAAACAGAACATCTTCGTGTGCAGGTGTGCAACTATGACATCACTCCTGTTTGCTTCAAGTTCACCTGTGGTAAAATTTGTGACTATAAATATCTTGAAAGTGATATGTAGATATTTAATGCAAATTGCAGGTTGCCTGGAATATTTTCCTATTTCAAAAATAAAATAAAAAAAGTATGTCCCTGATATTCTTGAACTATACCTGGTATTTGCAAGAAATATGCAAAATGCTGTTTCAACTTTCAAACCCTTTTTTTTTTCTGGGGGGGGGGGGGCAAGAGAGGGGGGTATTCCAAAATGTCATACATCATTGATTGACTTAAGTCTCATCTTATCTATTACTTTAAAACACCACAGCACGACGAAGAGGTAGAAATTACTTTTGATTTGATTTTACTTTTGACACCAAAGTACAATAGACAATACAAGACATGATGGTGTAAGCCTGTAAGGATAATACAGAAAAGTCTGTCCGGTAGACTTGTTTCCTCTGTGGTCCCTGAAATTTATACCTAAAAGAATGCAAGAATAGTTGAAATATTTTGCTTTATTTTCAAGATAAAGAGGAAAAGAAAGCTCTCTCTCCTGCTTTACGAAAATGCATGGCGGAGTATAATTTGTTTTGTGATAATGTTCGTAAAAATTTGCTGTGAATTTCATTGTCCTTTTACCCTTCAAATTTAATGAAGCATTTTAGAAGTTTTAAACTTCGAACCTCTACTGATGCTACGGGTTAGTTCAAATGTAGATTAGGGGTTAATTTATGAAGTAAATTGTCGATTGTCAGAGCACCACACTGTTCAAACACCTCACCTATCTAAAGCAGGTCTTTGGGACTTAAAATCATCTATTGCTTAGAATTATTTTTTCTCTTTTGTACGGGTTTTTGTTTTTCCCTTTCATATGTGCACTATATTTTATTAAAATTCTCAATTACATTATGTTATTACACTATGAACATATCTTGTATCATTCTTTCCCACCGAAATGGCAAAAAATACAACCTTTTTGGCATGAACTATGTATGTATATTTCCAAGCTATTTTAATTATCCACAACAATTTCCACATTTGCTTCAGATAAAAAAATATAAAAAAGGTTTTACTTTTGTGTAACTGACATCAATTGATGGAAGGGAAATTCTTTAACATGTTTCTGTCAATCAAAAGAAATAAACATCTCTTTATCTCTTTTTTTGATATGATGTTGGCATTGCTCCCATTTGTTTCAGATTAAAAAAAAAGAAAAAAAATTTTGAAGGAAGGGAAATTCTTGAAATTTTATAGACAATCAAACATATCTTGTCTTGTATCATTTGTGTTTTTTCTAAAATATTTTTAAATATTAATATGGCGTCGCTTCTGAGGAGAACTGACCTAGGCTTATGGATTGTGTCATAGACTAAGTAGTCAGCCACTTTCAATATTGATTTTTTACAGTATGATATTCGACGGGTCATTTCTTAAAAAAAATGTATAAGCTGTATAAGGCTAAAACCTGGACTGATAGCAGGATTGTGGATTATGTTTCCTTAAAAATATCAAATTATTCTCTTGCCAATTATCATCCTCTATATCTCTGGTATTTCAAACTCTTTGGGTTTGGTTACCCCAATATTCCTCTTCATTCTCTTGACGACTCTCCATTTGAGGGTGTGGGGAAGGGATCTACGGGCAGGAGTTACCCCCCTCCCTTCCCCTCCCTTTGGAGAAAACTTTCATATGATGAAAGGTGCTCAGTTGTGAAAGTGCTGTGGTGATATATTTTGCTACTTTTAAAGTAAATTATGTACTTTTCCAACTATTCCCCCCAAAAATTCACAACCCTCCAAATTATTGTGGCGACCCTAGAAAAAAGGTTTGTACCTTCTTGTGTTAAAAGAAACAGTTAAATGGCATTTGCAGGGATTACTTCACATATTGGTTTGAGTGAAAAAGATTTGAAGGGAACTACATTAATTTTTAATACAACGGTTTTAGTAAAAAATTAAACACCACCAGTCTCATTATTCGATGTATTTTAAAATGATTGCTTCCGGTAGAGGTTTAGTCAAAGAGAATATAAATAATATATAATAATAAATAATATATTAACTATGCTAACTTCCTGGAATGCTCCTTTCAGGCTCAATTGATGATGAGGTACATGTAGGCTCTTCCATGTAGGTGTCTATGTTAAAGTTAATCATAGGCGTAGGAGGCGGGGGGCTGCAGCCCCCCCAACCAAAATTTTTTGTGAAAATTCAGGCAATATGCTGAGAATTTTTCGGGCACCTACTGAAAGAAAAATAATTTGCAATGTGTTTTGCAATGGTTAAACTAATATTATTATGATCATTATTATTGTAACGAATTCCCCAATAATTATAACTAATATGGAAGGGTAATAACACGGAAAATGATTGTATGTTATAGGCATGTGATGTAATAACCGATGTATGCCTATATGATATGCACTTTAACATCTTCAACGCGCGTTACAGCCCCCACAAATCAAATTAGGTTCCTACGCCTATGAAGCTAATCCATTGTGTTTATAAGCTCTAATAACATTCTTTGGACCTGTAGACAACAGAGCACCATTGGATGGCATTCATTACTATCTGTCATTGACAATATTAGTAATACAATACTACAAGGTCATCATGTCATCTGAGGACAAAAAAATTGTCCAATGATTTCCTATGGAGTTTTGTGTTGTGTTTGAGGGACTCATCTAAATGTCTGTGTATCAGACTATGTAGTTCAGTCACTTCCATCGATGAACCTCAGCTGTTTAAAGGGACATTTCTAGAAAGGTTTCAAACATAACTTTGACCAATAGCAAAGTATTTCAATGGTCAATAACATTATCAAACTTAATTTTTGTGCCTAACTTCCTCCTCTAATGAGCTGCGGGGGTAACATCCTTTGTGCAACCTTCAGTCGTAATAGACCACGCTAGTCTCAGGAAGATACTGGTAGTTAGGTCTCTCCTTGTAATCTGCTTAATTGCACCTCTTGTCTCGTTAATGGAAATGCCTTGTTAGTTGTATGGTCTACCAAAGAGGGCCATCACGCCACTTCTACACAAGAAAAAAAAAAAAAAAAAAATCTTATCACATCACCTCAGTTTTGAAGGATCTGCACCGGTTTCTTATCACTTCTGGAAGCATCATCTTTAAACTAAGGGTGCTAAAGTCCCTACAGTAAGCAATACTTTACTCTGCAGTGAGTGCTCTGCAGAGTAGGTATGTGTGTGTGCACTATAAGTCTATGATAATAATAATAATTGGTATTATGTTATTGTTGTCCCAAATTAGTTTTCCACGTTCAGCACAAGGAAATGAAATGTGATATTGAAACCCGAGTTGGAAAGCTTGCAGGTTTATGGAAAGTGACTTTTTAAACAATATTTAATCCCAAACTTGATTTTAACTTCAGGAAGTCAACAAGTTAAAATTGAAATTTAGACAATAGTTTACGTCAAGGACTTTACTTGTTTATTGAATTCGTTTTCTGCAAATTTGACACAATAATAGAGGAAATATTAGGACCTGTTTGCTGTACCAACCTGTTCCATAATATCAAAATACTTACTTTAGACTTCATGTAAACAACAGAGCACCTTATATACATATATTTTGTCAATTTGAGAATCTTGGATCATCTGTACGAGAATGTATTGATCTACTGCCAGAACCTATATGCTTGCTGCTACAATATATATACTAAGGATTAATATACATTATTTGATATTTCCATGAAACTTACAGTTTAAGGATGACAGTTAGGCAGAAGTTTAGTCTTGATTAAAGTTCTTAGTCCAACGTAGAAGAAACATTTGAGTGAACACTATTAATGTTTCTACAGGCTATTCTGATATTCATTTTATTGTATATGCTAAATGTATGGAATGATACTTTAAGGTTAAATAGCTCCCTTGGTGCTGGCTTAACTGTTAAATGTTTGTAGTCAATTGTTTTATAAATTCATAGAAAAACAAGTTTTATAATAACTCTGTGAAAACGTTAGAGGACATTTGGATGACATTCAGCACCATCTGTCCTTGAGTTTTCTTTTTCTGATGCATTGTAAACATGTTTTTATTGGAGGCCATACAGGTCATGTGTGTTCCCATTGAGTTCTGTGTCGTATCTGAGGAACTAACGTGTCTATCTGCTAGACTGAATAGTCCAGACATATTTATTGATCAGCCTCTGGTGTTTTAAGTGGTCATTTCTCAAAAAAGTTTACAAGTGATATAGAAATGTAATGGTAGCAGTGTGTTAATCTGTTTTTATTACTTAATTTTTATTTTTATTTTATTAATTTAATATTAATTTAATTAATGAATTAATCTGTCCACAAATTAGCTGAAGTATTGCGTTTTGCTTGAAGACATCCTTTAAGCTTGCTCTATTCCCTCCTGTGGCTGATTTAATTTTTTTTTAAATTCCATTGCCAACTTTGATTATGAAAATTTGTCAGTGTCATGAATATGCATGGCGCATGTAGGACTGTTTGTTGTTCTTTACATGATGCATGTCGGTTATTTACTAATCCGTCTGCTTTTACAGGTCCAATCAAGTCGGGCCATCACCGAACGCATCAAAGAAGTCGTTCCCACGGTAAAATAAGCGACCAGGACTTCATGAATACTTTCTCCGGCCCCCAGCCTCTGCTAGATCCGTACGCCGATAACAACAGACTGCCATTCTACCCCCCTACCCATATAGATGCCTTAAAACCCCCTTTCACAGAACTGGGTATGCATCACGCCAGTACTGTGCCTCAGGATATTCACACCTTGAGTCAAACTCAGACCCAAGGTTTGACCAGTATCGATCACATTCATGCCTTGGAACCGAGGTACCGACCGTCGGGGTACGGAGAACATCAGATGAGAGGAGTCCGCCCTAAGAGCGGCTCAGAGTTGGAAGGTCGCTACACCTCCCTCCGAGGTGGGCCCGCTCATATGCATCCAGCAGAAGGCACAAAGAGGAGCTTTTCGATGGACCCTCAAATTCCTATCAACAATAAACCGCTAGGTTGGTATTTTAAAGTGACAATTGCAACTGACGTAACAACAAAATGATTTAACGTTTTTGATCAAGATGTAAAAGATTTTCTTGCCCTGGACGTAATGTGCTTTATGCTAGTACACAACTAAGACACAGTGTCAATAGGAGAAACTGCAGCAGCAGCTGCAAAATCCTGCTCAGCTAGGAACATTATTATTATAGCGCTCTTTTCATGCTTAAACATGTTCAAGAGCGCTTTACAATGACAACAAAATAACAAAACCCTTAAAATATGAATATGAAGAATAAAATTGACACAGCTTAAATATTGATATAAAAAATATATATATATATAGATGAAGGAATAATTTTTAAAATAATATTGATTTACAGTGAAATTCCTAAAAAAAAGAAAAACGTGAGTTTTAAGTAAATTTAAGTAACAAAATGACAAAACCCCTTAAAATATGAACTTGAAAAATAAAATATGAATACGAAAAATAAACATGAATCATAATGCAAGAATAGGTATTATCTCTGCAGACCTGCAGTACTTATTGTGAAAAACTATAGAGCACAATGGTTAGTGTCCTGTGCAGCCTGGCTGTTGACATGGTACTAAAGCACATCCAGTATTCCTTTAACAAAAATTCAATTTCAAACGGTCAGATGAAAGCACAATTTTACAAATTGTCGCTTTTAACCAGGCTTGTAAATATCAGTATGAAAGAAGATATTTCACTGATAGTAATTATATGGAGTCAAAAATCTGCTGCAAAGTTTTGTGCATTGTTTCGGAATACAACACCTCCAGAAAGCAAAATTTGACTTTGAAGATTTGAATTGATAAAGTTTTGGTGAAATTTCATGACACTTTTGTATCTGGTGACAGCAAGGTCAGGTGTAACTCTCATGACAATAAAGATGTTAAATGTTGTTAACTTTCTTTATCATGT
The DNA here is from genome assembly GCA_020650975.1 of Apostichopus californicus. Lineage (NCBI taxonomy): Eukaryota > Metazoa > Echinodermata > Holothuroidea > Aspidochirotida > Stichopodidae > Apostichopus > Apostichopus californicus. The sequence continues at coordinate 16,175 of JAIPMN010003546.1, read as the reverse complement.
GAATTAATCACTCAAGGCAAAGTTAATCACCACTTTCAAACATAATGTGCAATGGAGTGATTCCCTCCCCGCCCCCCTTTATTGCTAGATAATAAAATATTCCAAATCATTTATCTTTATTAAACAACAACATTGTAGATTAAAGATAGTGAATTTTAACAAGCAGTGTGGACAATTTTTGCTGTCCCTGTGAGTGTCACAATGTCTATAAACAGGCAATAAGGAGTAAAATATGTCAGTCCATGTGTCAAAAAATTGATCTTTTCTTAAAATTTGTTGACCTTTTTGAATGATTGTGGCACATCTGTACTTTTCAATGATCACCAAAATGAAGACTAATAAATAAATTTAGTGAAATCAAGGTTTATTTTCTTTGTTAAAGTCAAAATCTTTTTGTAATTCCCATGTTATGTTGTTTATATGTTCCTCTGCTTTTACATTACTAAAGGTAGAATGCCTGATATTTCACTATAAAGGATCGTTTCAATTTTAATTTTAATATCTTTTTGGTAACATCTGAAATTTTCTATGCATTTTTTTCTTCTCATCATACATTTGCATGTACCAAGCCCAATCACTTTTCAGAAGCACAGCAGACATATTTTGAGCATGAACATCTTATCTTCCAAAATGGCTTACATGTTTTGCTGGACACCCTAAAAGCTAATTTTGTTTGACACCCAAAGTTGCTACTTTTTCATGTTAGCTTGACGGACTTGCACTTTTGTAGATTTGGTTTGATAGAGTAGCTTAAATTTATAACAATGCACATTTGTCATTGTTAAATTTCAAAAAGTATTCTAATGTTTTTATTGGCGTCGGCATTGATCATTTTGCAACTTTTGGGTTTTCTAACAAGTTTACCAAAACGAGGGATTATAATTACCCACAATGCTAAAGGATTTCAGTTTGGTCAAATTATTAAAGATGTCTCTCCAGATAGTTCCAGCAACGGATTGTCAATCAACTATAATTATCGTGGGTAATTAATGATAACATTCGGTTCAAACCTTTTTGTCATCCAGACATTACTTCACTCCTTGTCTTATCCAAAAGGCAAATTGGAAATTGTCACAGTAGTTAATAAAAATTAACATCAGAACTTAACCGATATGAAATGCAAAATGGTTGTATTTGAAAAAAAAGACAAGTTTGTCAAATGATTTGACACCGATTGACAAAGTAGTAGATTTCCAGTATTAAAGAATAATAAACAAAATAGTTGATTTTTATCTGATCAGGAACACAGTTTGACATAGAGAGAGTATTAGATTTAAGACCAATGATTTGGTGGTAGATTATAGTCTGTTAATTTGCCCTGATGAAATAAGAATAATGGGAAAATGTGAAATAGATGATTTCATATTTCTCTTGTTTCTTGCAGATGATGATCAAATGCAATTTATTCTCACAGCTGAGCTGGAACCATCTTTACAAGTACGTATTGCATGAACCACGAACCGCAAGTATTAACTCAATGGGTGAAATCGGTCTGAAGATTTCATTTTTTATTTAGGTAGCAAAATTCAAACCATACCATACTTGGAATTGTGAAGTAATTTTGTGATTCTTTTGTAAGCGGGAGGTGCATTTGAACTGTTTTCGTTGATAAAAGAATAACACTAAGCCCCCTCCCCTTCCACCCCGCCTCTTCAATTGGGTAAGTCACAGGACTATAGCACTGGCATCCAGGATTAATGGGGGGGGGGAGGGGTGGCTGGAAAATACGGGATAAAGACAATGTATTATCATTTTAATGATATACTTAAGGAACAAATGAAACTCTTTAAAATGGATATGACTGTCTGTCCCTGGGACCAAAGCCTGACTCTCTCTCTACGTCCTGGTCGATGATAGCATTCATCTAAAAAGAAAAAACAAAATGTCTAACTACTTTTCCTTTCTTGGCCTCTTCTTCTGTTGCAGCCTCTCCCACCAGATACAACTTCTGGAGAATCCAAACAGATTTATAATGAACATGTCACAGTAAGTAAAACCATTAGCAGACATGACCAGAGGAGGGTCAGTTGGGGGGGGGGAAGGGGGGAGGGGGATACACATCTGTGGCATGGGGTCAATCAGTGGGGTCTGTGGTCAGTGTGGGATAAAGACAATGTATCGTCATTACTTATCCTTATGTAATTAAGCAAACATGAAGACTTCAAAATTGGTGCCTGGTGACATAATTTTCCGCATCACCGGCCTGGCTCTCCATGTCATTGATTGACCGTAGAAGGAACCCATGGAGTGAGTCTCAGGCAAACAAAAGATTATAATTCATAAATTAAATTCCTCTTGAAATTCATCACTCTGTCGGTAGGGCAATGAATAGAGATGCATAATTAATTACTGACTGTTTGTTGTTGTTGTTGCTTGGCGGTGAAACCGCGTAGTTAATATCAAAAGTAAAGTAATGGAGTAGAAGAGTATACTTGCCCTAATCGTATTAGAAATGAGAATCAAAGTTGTCCGGGTAGTAATATTTTACTCTGATTGAGTTTGTGAAAGTCTTTGAAAATAGCTATCTCCAAAAAATGATTTTGGAGATAGTGGACGTTTGATTTCTTATGGGTGGTGTGGATCTATATCCATCAGCAGTCTCTTGTCTGTAAATAAAATTGTAATCATTGGAAAAAAAAACTTTCAAAGAGTCAGTACTGACCTTTGGTATAAAACAGATCTACTTGCATTAAGCTTCCAATTTCCAACAATCTTTTACCAAAATTTACAAGTCTAGAGGGCAGTGGTGTGGTCCAGAGGGCAGTGGTGTGGGCCAGAGGGCAGTGTTACACTGCCCGACCGAATGCGACCAAACTTCTACTCGATCATTGTAACATGGAACTCGTGGATAAACGGGTTCAACCTGATCAAGAATTTGCTAGTTCGAAATCACATCAGTTTCAGTCGGGGGAGACATAACGTATAGTGTTTTCCTGACTGGCTATCGGTAGTTTGAGGCTTTGCACAACTAAAAACTGCACAGTTTCATTAACATTTTAACCAATCACAGGTAACAGATTTTGGATATGACCCTAAAATGAGCACCATGTATCAGTCCAGGGAATAATTCAGTGTTCAGATTTAGGATAACAGTTTGAATGCTTTTCAACTCTGTCTCATATAGAACACCATTTTTAATTTTTTTTATAATTTTTTTTTTATTCAACTCTCATTTTAGTGCAAACAAAAACGACAATCAACATGTATCATCTTGTTTTGTAAACACAAAAAATAATTCAAATACATATATTCCCTTGCAAATGGGAAAGTATATCTTTAGTAATGTTCAATGTTAATCCCCAATAAGTTTACCCAAGGCTCCCAATATCGTTCCCAATCATTTTTCATATTAGATCTAAATATACATTTCTGTAAGCTGAAGTAACCTTTCAAAAAGTAAAGCAACCCACAAACAGATGGAATTTGTTTTTTCTGTTTACAATTAAAAGTATAATTTTTCACTAGAATAACAATCAAATTAAACATACAGTCATGATTACAACCAAATAATACCCTTTCTACCTTATTAATATTTAAATCAATACTAGCATTAGTCAATATATTATTAAGATATAGAACACCATGGTTCCTGGTTACCAAAAATTGCTATATATCTTTGCACTTGCAAATAAAAATTGTTTCCAATTTTGCATATCCATTTTGTGAAGCGATAACGGATACAATTGTTCCCTGCTTGAGTGCGCTCATCGGTCGCTTGGTGTCTAGGGATTCCCTCGCAGGAATATTGGTATCGGAGAAAATCCGAAGCAAGGTCACAAATTGTCCTGTCGTGTTGTCTGGTTCTGTTGAGTCGAAGCGGTGTGTGGCAGGCTTTAGACCTGTGTGTCCTTCATTTGGTTATTTCCATTCTTGGTTTCTGTGATACTGAGAAGATTTGTAAAATTATTGCATGATCTTGAGGATCCTGCTTTACGATTACCGCTGCTTTAAGATAAGATTACATAATAACAAGGAAGTCTTTGTGGAAGTGATTTCACAATTTCCCTTATACCTTAGTGTTTGAATAATAGCAATAAAAATGTCAGAATTATTTCTGCTTGATTCCTTAAGCAGAAAGAGATCTTTGATTTGAGGGAATTCCAAAATGAATTATAATTTGTTTTCTTCTCTCCCTGTACAGATGGCAGCAGAATACATGAGACTCCAGTCGGAACTAGCCTTATTAAGCAATAGAAAGTGAGTAGTTCATCGCAAAGATTTTGATATTCAATATATTCCATATATGCTAGATAATGGTCAGCCATGATAAAATTTCTGTAAACCTCTTTTCTGTCATTTTGCCAGATCCAAATTAGCTAACAGACTGTCAGAGGATTGGAAAGATCAGCAAACTAATTTTCAACTCTTTGAAGAATTGACAAGTTTACGGGACGATACGGTATGTTTGTTAGTGACGTTGATATGCTTAACAGTACATTGTCTTGTACCCCGGCTACTTTTTGACTTTTAAATTTCAAATGCACCGACTGGGCTCAAAAACTCATATCCATTGTATTTGTACAACTGGAATCAGTATCATACCTAAGTGAGTGAGTGCATCAGTGAGAGAGTGAGTCAGTCAGTCAGCCAGTCAGTCAGTGAGTCAGCCAGCCAGCCAATCAGTCAGAGAGTCAGTCAGTGAGTGAGTCAGTCAGTGAGTGAGTCAGCCAGCCAGCCAATCAGTCAGTCAGTGAGTCAGTCAATCAGACAGACAGTCAGTGAGTGAGTCAGGAGTCAGCCAGTCAGTCTGTGAGTCAGTCAATCAGTCAGACAGACAGTCAGTCTTTATTTCTCCGAAAAGGAAATTAAAACAGGAAGTATGAAAACACCCTGAAATTGTTTAATACTACACTGACTTCGTAATAGTGAACTTTTTGTATTACTTAACTTTGGTTTGCATTGGTGTACAATGTTATTGTACTTTCATACATAACACACTGTCTGTTTATCCACACTAGCTTCTCCATACTCATATATGCGATAGAAGGCTAGTCCATTTATTAAAGAGGGGGTAAAATGCTCAAACATATTTAGATTAGGTGCCAGATATTTCCGACTAAACTGCATACGGTTATATTTATTGTAGAACTGAGATATTTACCATTTGTGGATCTTCCTTTCAAGGTAACATTAACGATGATGCCAGCAGATAGTCATGCTTCGAATTACGATTCGGGTTTGTAAAACTTGAAAGAATAAGAGGGAAGTAAAGAATGAAAAGAGAGCAGAAAAAAACTAATATGCGATATCTGTTCTATACTACTGCTGTTCAGTTTATTGAAGTGGAAATCATGCATTTCTTAAATTGCTTATGGCAAAAAAAATAATTTATTTTTCCAATGTTAGTATTTTGTGAATGCATGTTTTATTTTTTGTTAAATTGTTTATAATATTTAAGGCACTTATTCACAGAGGAGAAATGATATTTCTACAAAAACAAAGTATCAGGTTTCAAGGATAAATCAAAACGAAGATTATAACAAATGAAAATGAAGCTTTTAAAGAACATTTGTTGTCTTAATTGAGTATAGTTTTTCAGCTAACCATTTAAAGCTTACAATGTTTATTCAGCTCAGTGTTAATTATCACCATACATGGAGTACATCGTCTTTTTTTTCAACAACTAGTGTGATGTGACGTCATAAGTCTAATCGTCCTATTTTAATTCTGAATTATATGACATTAAATTAAAAATATAATTTATACAAGCCCTTCTTAAGAATTTAAGAATTGAATTGATCATTTGAATTGACCCAAGAAAACTAGTACTAGATAATTGTTGTGATCTGGACGTTCAATTAAAGAAAGGGGGATGTGATGTGACGTCATAAGTCTAATTGTCATATAACCAATCACACTGGTATATTATATGCCAATCAGATAAGATGCTGGTTAGCCAATTACATCCCATGTTATCTCATTAAGTATGTAAGTATAAATACTCATGTACGCTACTGTACTAGGACTCCCCATCCTGCTGCTACTCCTTACGGTTATACCTATATGTTCAAGAATCAAGAATGATTTTTCCTTCATTATATTTACGTCTCCCTGAACATATGATATGACAACTAGACTGCTGTTTTCTCTTTCATTTCAGGAGAAATTACAGAGGCAAAAACAGGAATTGAACTCAGAGCTTGACTCTCTACGAAATAACAAAAGTTTACATCAATCAATGGGATCAAGGCCTTTCTAGTGGAGTTACTTAATATGTCCCTGTGGATGGGGCAAGTATATTTTGGACTGGCTTGAATTTCGACAAGACGCTGTAAATGGATCCAAATTTGAGATTACCAACCCCTCTCAATGAATCTCAGAAGATGATGTTGCACTATATTACAACTTTTGATGCAGTTTTATTGTCAAGATGGTAAACAGGTGCACAACCATATATAACAGTATTGTATGACAGCAGGGACACAGTATCACATTGAGGGACATTGGTTTATGTATGCTTTGCCATGCTGTGAAATTGTCCATTAGCGATAGGTTGCATCCAACAACCCGCCGTTTGTACTGAAAGGCAGGTTTTTTCCAGTTGGTTAGCTGAGTGATCAGTCCCATCTTTTCGCACCTTAGTTGAGCTGCCTATTCGTCTATTATGCAACTCATCACACATCTAGTAGCCAAATCACTATCAGATCAAGGCAGACCTGGCAAGGTGTGAATAAGTCAACTCTTCCAAACTAACCAGTCTGTTTGCAGAAGAGATAAAGTTTCAGTAAGTTGAGGTCAAGAGAGCTGAAAAATGCAACCTATGGTTAATGGACTAATTCTCGTCATGGCTATAATGCAAAATTGGGTATACTAGCAGACAACACCCTATCATATCACTTTGTGTGTTAGACTTCATCCTACACTACAGTAGCTACTAGTGTAAGACAGCAGGGACACAGTAGCCCATTGAGTGCATTCAGTTCTTCTGTGTATGCTATACTATAATGCAAATTAGTGGTAAGTTAGCAGACAACATCGTAGCATATCACTATGTGTGTTAGGCTTCATCCTACACTACAGTAGCTACTAGTGTAAGACAGCAGGGACACAGTAGCCCATTGAGTGCATTTAGTTCTGTGTATGCTATACTATAATGCAAATTAGTGGTAAGTTAGCAGACAACATCGTAGCATATCACTATGTGTGTTAGGCTTCATCCTACACTACAGTAGCTACTAGTGTAAGACAGCAGGGACACAGTAGCCCATTGAGTGCATTTAGTTCTGTGTATGCTATACTATAATGCAAATTAGTGGTAAGTTAGCAGACAACATCGTAGCATATCACTATGTGTGTTAGGCTTCATCCTACACTACAGTAGCTACTAGTGTAAGACAGCAGGGACACAGTAGCCCATTGAGTGCATTCAGTTCTTCTGTGTATGCTATACTATAATGCAAATTAGTGGTAAGTTAGCAGACAACATATCCTATCATATCACTTTGTGTGTTAGGCTCCATCTTAAACTACAGTAGCTACAAGTCTAAGACAGCAGGGACACAGTAGCCTAGTGAGTGGCATTCGGTTCTGTGTATGCTATACTATAATGCAAACTAGTGGTAAGTTAGCAGACAACATATCCTATCATATCACTTTGTGTGTTAGGCTCCATCCTACACTACAGTAGCTACAAGTCTAAGACAGCAGGGACACAGTAGCACAATGAGTGGCATTCGGTTCTGTGTATGCTAAACTAAAATGCAAACTAGTGGAAGGTACATAGCATCATAGCATATCACTATGTGTCTGCAACTCCATGCTACACTAGTAACTACTGGTGTAAAACAGCAGTTACACAGTATCACATTGAGTGGCAATAGATTTTGGTATGCTTTGCTGTCAATGAAACTAGTGGAAGGTATAGCAGACAACATCATAACATCTCACTAGTATTTCTGTTATACTTCATCCCACAGAAGTACTGTGCAAGGTTTGAGGTGTCATATGTATGTATGTTTGTATGTATTTTAGATCCTCCTGCAAGCAGGAACTCGTGAAGAAGCCTCATTGGCTTATCAATGCCGCAAGCTGACCAAAGTCAGTCTCTTACATTCATATTTAACGTCCATGATTATGAATTGTCAACAACTCTGTAACTGGACGACATACATTAATCTTGGAGTGACTCGAACTCGAATATTGGCATCGGTTGTTGCTATCTAGGTTATACCAAAGTTAAAACTAGTATAATTAATGCAGCAGTTAGGCACCTCCTTGTACACCTGGTACAGGATGTACTGGTGCAATTGCTGCAGACCACCTCATAGCAATATCAGTTTATATGCTGGGTATCATGGTAGAAAAATGATGGATTTGGGCATAATCGTGAAATATTACATTTTGTCTTCTCCATAAAATTCACGATACAGCGACATGTTACTGTCGATGTCAGTTTCACAACATCACGATGAAAGTTAATCCATTAAATACTTGTTATATTAGCGTTTCAGAACACTTAAATCAGAGAACAATTTGTAACTTTTACTCTTGTTTGTGAGTGACTCTCTGAAAGGCACCATCATGCTCTCAAATATGCTAGAAAAGAGAAATAATGGCTGTTATTAAATGTTCACACTACAACAATCATTTTACAGCCATTTTCAAAGCATTTTCCCCTCGATGAAAGCATCGTATATTCTCCCATATATGTCTCTAGTCTTAAATGTCTGAGCAGGCTCGAAGTCATCAGGAAAAGTGCTTTACAAGAGTTGCAGTATGTTCAAAATTGCAGGCAACACACCTACCATACAAATAAGGTCAAACATTTGCATTTCAGGACGGTAGATAATTCTGCAACTCGGATTATAAGTGAGAACAGATGCACTCACTCCATTCTATAACAACAACGTATCTTCAATCTCAATTTTTGTTTCTAATTTACAACTTTCCTCTCTGTATTATCATTCTTTTAATCGTTTGTCTCAAAATTTGACAAAAACACAGGTTTAATTAAATCGTCTGCTCTTCAAAGTAAGATATTCTTAACAGCACTGCTCCTTCTTAAACCTGCTTCATATTGAAGCCAAACACTCTGCAAGGCCTTGTAAAGGTTTTCATAAAATCTCACAATGGGATGACTAGTAATTTCGATCTTGTTTCAGCTTCAAATATCCGAGTAACATTTACCAAGATGACATTTTAGGATAACTATAAGTTGGATGGGGGGGGGGGGTGAGATGGGGGGAATTGTAGTTGGCTCTCATCACCATTAATTAATCTTTCAGTTCAATGGTTTTGCTACAAATTATTCTATACCTTTCTGAGGCCTGCGTTACAAGTGGTTTCATTCACAAGGTCTTTATGTCATCTTGAGTGATCGTGATACGATCTTAATTACCAAAGGGACAAAGTCCCTGTCATTGTACATGTAAAATATGACCTACGGTTAATACAATCATTCAGTTCGTTGCTCTTGTTATTTGAAAAGAGAAGTAAAAAAAAACAGGTTAAGTGGTTTATTACTTGCTGTCCTCCTAATTACTTATTAGTACCATTTTATCTCTGTGAAGTATCAAGCATTTTTTGACACTTGAAAAAACCTTGTCCATATTAATTGTTTTTTGGGCTTTTTCAATATCATCATTTCTCTCATTCAGTGAGGCTGATTATGCTGATACACAACCTTGCATTTCTTTACTAGAGAGTATAAAAAAAAAAAAATTAAGGCATTCAGTTTTTCTGTCACCTATATGCAGATCTGGTTTTTGAATATTAAAGACAAATGAAAGGTCATCAGTGTTGGCTCAAACAATCTTAACAAAACTAAAAAAAAAAATTACTAACAGTTTTCAAAAAAAATACTTTCGGGAATGATCTGAATCTTGTAATTATTCCCAGACATCGAAGAGTGTTGAATTATACAATTAAATGTCTCAGTGAGAGACAGAATGGCTTTTGAGGGTCATAGTCAATGATGCTTCTTAAAGATTTAGCATGATTTGACATTAATTTGACTTTCTAGTAACTTTAGGGGCAGGAGGTGTGGGAGGGGAAGGGGGGGGGGGTGGCGGGTTAGGACTGATGACCTTAAAACAATGCTGTATCG
>JAIPMN010003545.1:0-19995 GCA_020650975.1 Apostichopus californicus | reverse complement strand
GATAATTCAGTGTTTCAGTTTTTGCTGGCATCTGACTTTTCATCAAGACATTTCACCATCGTTTTAACATTTGGTGTTTCAATTTCTCATCAATCTTAAGGAACACTTTCTGTTAAAAGTTGACAATTACAAATCACTTCATTCTTGGAATAAAGACCGCAGCACTTGGCTGGTCTGGGTATTGATGAATAAGACAACTGTATTCGTCTACATTCAATATGTACAATTGAATAGGTATTAAAGACAGGAGGGAAGTTAATCAATGGAATAACAAACTTCCATTATATGGTTTACCATTTGGGAATGAGAGAGATCACCTTCCCTGCCACTGACTGTGCAAACACTACCAGTACCACTAGTTGCTATGAACAACCCATAGAGGAACCCGAACAGGTGTGCCGGGTTTCTATAGCTACTGCACACAGTATCGGTCTACAGTTGGCAACAATTCCATTCTAATAGTCTCAAGTTTATAATTTGTAAATGAATGTCACTAAACCATGAAAACATGGATCACAGAACAGACTGTCATAGAAGGTCACCATCAGTGGGAGTATCCAATTTTAGAATGCAAAAAATTGCTAGAATCATTTCAAAAAGTACCTTCCTAGAGATTCTGAAACACGATAACTTATTCCGAGGTATGATCTTTTACCATTGTCAGATGATCAGATGGAAGATATGGCCAACCACCCACAGTTAAATCTTTGCTACCAAAAATCCAAAATTCCTTCTAATAGACTAAACAGTTGTCCAGGGTGAAGTTCAAGAGTGGTTTGAATGTTCAAGAGGGCCAAAACAACTTATCTGACAGTAAAACCTGACGTTTGAATTTTGTTTAGATTGATACCAATATGTCAGACCTTCCAATATAGACTTCCAACTTGTTGGAAGTCCAATCCGGACCCTCAAAGGTAAACCCATGTTGTCCTAGCAACAGGCTTTTAACTTTCTTGATACCCATCACAGTAGCGTAGACACTGTTGGTTGGTTGGCACGTATGCAGCAGGGAGCTGGGATTCAGAGTCTGTTGGAGGTTATTTGTTTTTTTATAGTTTAGCAGTTTCTAACTAAAGAGACTTTTACAATAGCCTAACGATACAAATACACAGATAGAATTAACGCCACCCGAGTTTAACCGACATCAAACTGCCATGTACATCAGGCACTTTGAATCATACACACAGTGAACATGAATGAACATGAATGACATCAATCAATTGTTGGCTGTAAATCATAAAACTTACTGGTTTAGATATTTACGAGTGACGAGCTTACCTGTCTCCTCACAACCTACGCTACTCAAAAACGAACACATGGGTGTGGGTTGCACACAAAAAAAAACAGCCCCCAAACTCCCTCCCTTTATAAGAAAAGGATACTTATCAGGCTGTAAAAGACTGTAGAACGTAATCTGTAATCCCAAAGGATGTATAGAAGGTAAAAATCCACTGTATCCGGGCAATTTCCGTAAGATTTGCTATCCACTACGAAAACGCATGTGTAAACACTTTGGATGGTAGAGGGTGCTGAGGGTGCACAGTGTTAAAAGATTACCAGGGCATACTAGACACGGTAGAATGAGATGCTAAGATTGTGAGGAGACAGGTAAGCGAGGAGCAAAGTAAATCTAAAGGGATATTTTGTAGAAAAATTGTTTAAGTTTTCTACATCATCAGATCAGCATTACACTTTGCAGGCTACTTTATACAGCAGTTTGCATCATGGAGATAAAACTTTTAAATAAAGTTCGGTGAAAGTTGATGATTGCATCTGGCAACAGTAGAATTAGTGACGCTATCATTGCAATTGAGCTTAAAAAATATATCTTCTTTACAATCGTTTATCAACCGAGGAAACGATTTTCTAATTAAAAAGTTGCAGCGATGAAATTCTAATTGAAGAGAACACCGACAACTGAGCAAAACGTTCCAAATGTATAACATTTCAAGGATAAATCAACGGCAATATTCTGATAGAAATGTAAAAGCTGTTGAAAAATGCCTGCCTTGATGACATCATAGAGTAGTAAGGAAGGGGTTATATCTGGCAAAAATAATTTCCAATCAAACAACCATATTTTCCATTTCCATTTATTAAAGTGTCACATTTTCCGCCGGGAGAATTTCGCATAATTAATGACGCTGCCGGGATCAGACATGATGATGTATCAGAGAACAGCTGACTAATGTTTGACAACCTGATGGTCTGATAAACAAATAGTACACATTTCCAGGATTGGTAGATTTATTCAAATATTTTGATGCAAAATTAAAGCTGTTTTCGGCACGATGCGGTGGTCCTTTCCACTCTTTTTTCGGACACAAGACGTATACAGTACGGACTACAATGTGAATTACAATCAACTCAATGTACTCTGCTAAGAAATACTTCACCCACAGGTTAACGATAAAACAAATACGCCCTTATGAAAGTTATCATCCACATCGCAATAACAGGGGATTTGGAGAAAAAGTTGCAAACTGTGGGAACTGGAAGATATATGCAATATATCCAAACAATTCAAACTATGTTTCAAACATTTTTGATACATTACCTTTGTATTTTTTTTTTAATTAAAGGGAGGAGGTAAAATGGGGAGGGAAAGTCACATGATAGATAAATTAAGATAATTTTATGACAAAAGTCACTGTTTACAATAGACACATATAAAATTTGTGTTTGAAATTTCAAAGCATATCGTTATGCCACATTGTAACTCCATATAAAACACGCACACACACACATAAACTATTAAACATGTTCAAAAACATATATATACATATATAGAAAGGGCCTGGAAAACTTGGTACAATGTAACATATTGAACAGTTGGGTAATAAAGAAAGGGTAGAGGGGGCAGGGGGAAAATATGATATAAGGACACTTAACTACTTTAAGAAAAGTAAATGAAATTGGGTTTGTAATATAAATACAGAAAAGACAGGGAGAGGGGTTGAGGGGGGGGGGAGGGGAGAACTGAACACTTGATAAGTTTCAACTCAAATGAGGAAAGGGAAATATAACAAATATGATTTCTTAAACTAAAGTGACAATAATGATAAAGTGGTAAAATTAGAAGTGGAATGTAAGATATAATAACTGTAATGTATTCATGAACCTGTCATCTATGATGAAATTTTCCAAGGACGACTCACATTTCCACTCAGTATCTGTGGAAATGTGTTTTCCTTTTCATACGGCAGTTGGTCGAGATTCGGAAGATGCACTTAGTCTTACGATTGCAAGACTCCATGAAAAAGCCTTTGAAGTTTTTTCACCTCAGTCAGAAATATTTGCAATTAGCGGAATGTTCAAACCTTGGCAGTATACAATGATGACGATAATTGCTATCTGAAGTCATATGTAATAATATTCACCATCTGCTATTAAAGAAATTGTTGTACGCCTGCAGTAACATGTTTGCTTTGCAAAAGTGAACAGGTCTTCTCAAGGTTTTGAAATACCTCTGATATCTCTGGTCAAACAAAATTAACAATAAATCTATATAGCAATTGTATCTTATTTGCATGATGGTAAGCTTCTTGAAACCTAAAATGTCTTATTGAAATGTGAAAATTTTATGTTACAAAAATGTGGAAATTGTATGATTTCAATACATCCCATTATCTGTCACCTTCATATCCCAAACGGAAGGCAGACTCAATATTATATATATATCCTGATGGTTCGTTAATGAAGAAAATGTGACACATATGAAGGTTTTATGAAGTGAATGAACTTTATAATGTAGTGGGTTGTTTGTTACATGTGAAATGGTATAAAATGAGGATATACCTGTGGTGAGTGATCTTTCAACTTGAAGGTGAGATGAACCAAAATGTGGATCTCGAACTGACAACATGGATGTGACCTTGACCTTGAACAAGGCTAAACCAGCTTATGTTAAATGTTAAGGTTAAATGTGACCTTGAACAAGGCTAAACCAGCTAATGTTAAAACTCCTCATAAGGCTCTAGTCAATGAACCGTATTGACAAAAGAGGTGAGAATAGAAAGTTGCATTTCAAAATACTATTCTAACTTCACCCTTTCCCATTAATCCATCCCTATAGTCTTGCCACCACACTATTCCTACAAATACATACACTGACTCATACTTTGTATTAGTGTGCAGTATTGCTTTGCACTACACTATAATGTACTGCACTATAAATGTTCTGTAATATGTGTTGTATTGCATTGTATTGTATAGTTACATTGTATTGCATTGCAGCTAGTGTGTTGCATTGTTTAACATTGTATTGCATTGCATCTAGTGCATTGCATAGCATTGTACTGCATCTAGTGCATTGTATATTGCATTGTATTGCAGTACATTGTATTGTACTGTACTGAGCTGAACTGTTCTGTATTGTACTGTATTATATTACACTGTACTGTACTGTTATGTACTGTGCTGTACTGCATTGCACTGCATCACATTGCATCCTTTGTATTGCATTATACTTCACTGTATCACATTGTCCATCCCTATTGTCCTATAGTCCTGCCACCATATTATTCCTACAGATACATACAGTGACTCATACTGTGTTACAGTAGTGTGCAGTATTGCTTTGCAGTTAATGTACTGCACTATAAATGTTCTGTAATATGTGTTGTATTGGATTGCATTGTAGTGAATTGTATTGTATTGTATCGCATTGCATTGCATTGTATTGCATTGCAGCTAGTACATTGTATGATATAGCATTGTACTGCATTGCATCTAGTGCATTACATTGTATTGCACTGCAACTAGTCCATTGCATTGCATCTAGTGCATTGCATAGCATTGTGTGCATATTGCATTGTATTCAGTACATTGCATTGCACTGTACTGAGCTCAACTGTTCTGTATTGTACTGTGTTATATTGCACTGTACTGTATTGTTATGTACTGCATTGCATCACATTACATCCTTTATATTGCACTATACTTCACTGTATCACACTGTCTAGAATTGAACTGCATGGTTACTGCACTACATTATTGCCCAATGCAAAGCACTCTGTACATGCTCTTCTGTTGTTCCATTTTCTATTGCATTGTACTACTTTGCATTTGCACTGTGTTGCAGGGTACCCTAAAATTTGTCTTGTATGTGCCATTTACTGTATGCTACTTTTTTACAACCTCCTTATCTATCACGAATTTAAGTCTACCGGCAAAAATTTGTAAAAGCTAAAAATATCTGACATCAACCCATTTTCCTTTGACCGTATTTCAGGTAGATTTCAAGTCTTTTTGAAGTTGGGTAAAATAATTCCTTTTAATATGACCATTACTACCATATTAATTTTTTAATTCCCTTTGAGTCCTTCATTTGAAATAAACTGCAAGCTCAGGCTGCTCAACAAACAAAGAGTAATATGAATCTTGTAATAAAAACAACAACAACAACAAATCAACATTGTGAGTGAAATGTTACAATGATTCAAAAAGTTGAGAAAGCAAAATGAAAGAAAAAGAACCGAATTAACATTTAACACTGTCAACAAAACACACTGGACTTGAAACAATCACGAAACACATAAATGGTCAGAGATGTAATGTCATAAAATATAACACATACAGATATATGCAGAATAACATTCAGAACAAAGCCAAATGTTGTATGAAAACCACCAAATCATACCTCGTGGATCAAGATTTTTCAGGTTTAGCAATTCTTCTGGAGGAGAAATAAAAGTAAACATGCTCTCAGAATGAAGATGACAGCAACAACCATAGTCCATAAATTATGAAAATACCATTAAAAAAAGACAAAAATCCCGAGCCCTACATGCAGACATATATATATGCCCATTACAACATGCATCTTGTGATGACATTCTAGCTAGGAAACTCCAAAGCTTATTTAGTTGCGGTATTTATAAACAGTTCTCTCCGGATAAATTTTCGATGATGTATGGAATTTTAAGAAATAAGCATCCCATCTATGAGACAGGATTATTCCAAGATATTATAACAGTCATGTATTGTTGTAAGCGAACAATACCTGGGGACCAATTAAGGAAGGTCAAGCTGGGGAGATATTCCAACACTGGTTTGGATATTTACAAGTGACAAGCTTACCTGTCTCCCCACAACCTTAGCACTCTCCGTTCTACCGTGCCTAGAATGAACTGGTAACCTTTTAACACTGTGCGCCCTCTTTGACTGGCCCCTCCGGTCAATGCCCTTCCTTCTCATGAGAACCACCCAAAGTGCCCATATCCTTTGTGTTTTGGTTGGATTATTTTTTGACTTAATTCCAAGATATTATAACAGTCATGTACTGTTGTAAGTGAACAATACCTGGGAACCAATTAAGGCATTTTCAAAATGGGGAGAGTACATTATAACCCCATTTTCACTCACCTCGTACCCTAAGATGCACTTTTGTACAGCAGTGTAGCTATCCTATACTTATGGAGGGTCATTAAGGACACAGTGCACCTGTTCTTTGGATAGGGAAAGAAAGGAGTGACGTAAATTTGGCATACGTTTGTTGTAGAGTATTTGGTTCTATTTTCATCAAATAGTCCTCATGTAATTTTCCATGATTAAGCTATCATCACAGATATTCTTCCAGGGAGGCAGAGAGAGGGTTTAAAACTCTGCCTTTCTCTATCTATCTAAGATTTACCATCTTCTCCATGCTTTCAAACTATCCATAAAAGGTTGAACTACAGTAGGTCACTGCGCAAAGTATGTACAGAAGTCTGGATCTCTACAATACATTTAATGGTATCTTAAGAATTGATTTTAGCAAGTCAGGACATCAACACTTGAACGCTTAGCAAGTGCCTACACCTGGAATTTTTAAAGTTTCATCTAGCCTGGGATAATGGCTTTCATAGACTATGCAAAATAAAAGTCTCATGGTTCCTATATCAATTCCCTACATGAACCTACCCACACAAACCAACAATTTTAGACTTGAACACCATGCTTGAACGAGTCAAACTCAGTCAACTCTTTTCAACTATATCGAGGCCAACACACCCTGATGTTATCAGTATCATCTGATATAACAGTATTAATAGTAGTGTGGGTACCATTAATACTCAGTACATATTTTATACATATCACATAATTAGTATTGGTCGGCTGCTACTACTGCACTCCACTCAACACAGTTTAAGTTCAACTACTATGGTGGTCATATTACCCGAGCTGCAAAATGACTCATCAAGTCAAGTCTTGTATTTAACCTGGAGCAATTCCATCATGCCTAGGATGACAGTGTGGACTGCATGCTAGTGGCAGGGCTCTATATATGAACTGTCTGTGCACTTAAGTCTTCCTTGACGACCATTAAGAGATGATAATAGATACCTTGGTATGTCTCTAGGGATATATCCCTCACCAGATCCAACTACAGTAACCGCATCACAATTTATCATTTGTGCGAGAGGTACGCTCTATCCATGCGACAGATCCGATGACATTTGAAATGACTGGAGACTGGTCAAGATGTTTTAAAAATTTCTAGACCAAGACCAGATGTTGGTTACATAGTACACTGTGTAACGACGATATGTTCGCATATGTACAAGTGTTAGCCAGCAACACAGTGAACATGTCTAGACAATTCAGATGACAATATGCAAAGACTATATTAGAATATACAGTAAAGGGAAAGTGTTGATCAATGTTTCCTTGACAGGCAATAATTTAATGTTCACATTTTGAGCAGCACTTTTGGGATGCATGCATTTCTTAGCTGATTGAATCATGAACAAAACTTGCTCTACATGAAAATATATTATCTTTGCATTTTGACTGGCCATATTAGTCACTTTTCCTAGCATTTTGCTGTGCGACTCCATACACAATTATAATACCCTGCAATGAATGGTGTCATCTTAACTCTTCAATATGATATTTATACCTGTAAATTATATGACAAATAATGTCAAAGAAAAAGTGATTTAGTAATCCATAGTATTACATATACAGCTGTATTAGGAAGCACTGTACATATCTGATTGTCTAATTGAACAAAGAGTACCAAACACTGGCATAATGCTTGTTGTAATTTAATCATGAAAATTATACAAGTCCCAAAAATTTGATAGGTTTGGCTGTTTACAGATGACTATATTCTATGTATGTGACATTTTAGCATTGGGGACCCATAGTTCACCTTTTCTGAACATAAACCCATTCCAAATAACGGTTACTCTCTTTGATTTCAAATCTAAGACCACTCTAACGGTCCTTCTGTGAATTTGCAGCCATTCAAATCTGCTTCATAACTTTGTACTGAAGTAGCATTTTGTGTTTGCTTTCTCGTTTGCAGTTATTTTCACAAAAAAAAGAGTTCATTTTGACTACGTGAGTGGAATATTAATTAAAAATTACTGTAAGACACTGTACTGTACCCATCCTAGCATTTTATTCATTCAAGGATCTCTAGTTTATTGATTACTCACTGATTTCCATTAAATTCTTGTAAATTTGTCATCCCAACTCATTTCATGTACATATACAGTAGGTACATATATTTAGTTTTAATCACATACACACACACACACCACTCCAACGAACACACTGATTCCATTACCAATGTATTGACTATTTGAAATAAATTTAATCTATTTAAATGCTTAAGCACCACTCTTTAATACAGGATTTGTATTTAAACGATCCATTCTCTGTCGTGATGAATGGAAGACACAACATTGTGAATACAGTATTACAACATGTAATACTGTACAAGCACTAACGTCAGCAATTTTAATTACCTCATCACACTGAATGATGAATAAATTTACATAGTGCAGCAATGGGTACAAGTAAGACGGCAAATCCTAATGTTTAAAGTAATGTGTGTACTACTGTACTGTAGCAAAGTAATACATAGCTGAGGTATTTAATGTAGTAAAGTTCTGCTCAGTGACAAGTCCAGAGGAACTTTCTATGAATGGATCAATCATTTACGTAAAATGCCAATAATTCTCTTTTCTTTTACATCCTCTTATAGTTCATCCCCCATGTTTAACTCCTTCAGAATTTTTCTCTTTAATTGATTTCTTGAATAAGTCTCTCTGCCATCCAACTACATCATCTTGTACACAAACTACTGCTGTGTCTCCAGAAAGACAATACACATCTAGGCATTTGTCGTTCAGATTCCTTATTATGAGCCTGACTCTTTTTTTTTGACTAACAAGCATTCTAAATCAAATTTGTCCGACCCTTGGGTTTGTTTCCAGAACGCAAACCAACATACCCCGAGGTGTACTGTACATATCAGGCTGACAGTTCTATAGCCAAACTACACAGCTTCGTACGCGAGATGCGTGCTTCGCACCACCGCGACCTCATCCTAACAGAACTGGCGAATAGACCTGTGATTACAGATGCAGTTCCAGAGGAGAGATTGTAGATAGATAATTAATCAACAACATCCCGATAGAAGCCGAGCTGGTGGAGTGGACAATGCCAGATGAGCATGCATTAGTGTATGTACAATAACATTGTACAAGTCACCTTTGAGACTTGAATGGAACGTCATTTATAGTGGTTTCTCGTTGTGCCGCTGTGGTGATGTGTCCCAGTGCTATTTTTGACAGTTTGATTTAGTGCATGCTGTAATTAATGGTGTGTCCTACTAGCTAGTAAATTTACACAGCAAGTCAGCATTTTCGTTTTGTGACTTTTGTGCCGGCTTTTTTGAGAGGAAAAGAAAAACTAGACTGGAAATTGATGTACTGTCTATATAGCAGGATTCCGTTTGAAGATTAAATGCTTGTAAACAAGAATTGTCGAATTTGACCCCAAATACAAAGTCTTATGTTCGTCTTTTCTTTCCTGAAGGCAAACAACTCAAGCATTATTAATATTTTCTGTGTCACATTTTTAATGCTAATAGCATTCAGAGACAATCAGGATTACATGGGAATGCAAAAATAATCAGCCTACCATTAAGTATTCCATATTTATTACCCGAATTCACAATCAATCATTCAGCTTTGGCATCTCTTGAAACACATTTAACTCTCACTTCACAAAAGATCATTCACTCATCCTGTCAGCCAGTCAAGTCACATGACACAAGCAAACACTCTGAATACGACATGAAAAAAACTGCGCTAATGATAACGGGCAAATAAATAATTCATAATAATCAAATTTGCAAACAGATCAGAGACTAGAATTACTCAACTACAAGAGGCAGATCAAGATTGTTGCTCTTACCCTGGTTATTATTCCCTATACCTCCTTCCTGTATCCCCCTCCCTCCCTCACCACACCCCCCCACCCTAAATGGAGAGGAACAGATCTTAGTTGTCACAATTTCAACCAGGTAGAGGGGGATAACTCCACCTACGGTTGTAGATTATGTACAGGCATTAAAAGTCTGGCTATTTACTAGATACATTCCAGTGGATGTTGCTTTTTACCAATGTTACAAACAGAAAGAAGGCACTGGCAATTTTCTGCCAGTAGATATGAACAACCTAAGCTCTGGTAACTCGGTTAACAATCGTCAGTCAAAGAAACGTCATGATTTGGATACCTGACACAAGGCCCGTATAACTGTTTATAATCAGCAACTATTATAGCCAGCTATCAATAGCATACAGTAACTCATGTGTGTTTTGTAATTCAGGAAAATGCAAGTGAGAAACTTTGTATTATTACCCAGTAGATAGTTTTCAAGGACTGGTGTTCTTTAGCAAATGGCTAACATTTATACTTCGAAGGGTCTGATGTACATCTACATCAGATGAACACACTTTTAAAGTTGTGTTGGGAAGAGGCCATATATATGTAGCAACACTTGTTATGTTGAATGTAACACACTAATGACTTGAAACTTACAATACCTGCTTCTCACGCCTAAATATGGGAGGCAAGGATGTGTTCTTGACAATTCTTACAAAAGGAAACTATTCATAAATTTAATTTATATTCATTAATGAAGTGACTATCTGGATGCCAGTTTACTTAATTCCTTAGAGAACTGCCTTGAAACAGATTTTACCAACACAGTGAGTAATTGCTAACGATGAAGAATCTGTGGAAAGAGGTACTAGTACAATACAAGCTTTGTTATGCAAATAAGGCAAGGAATGCCTTTTGGTGGTCTTCTGTGCCACTATTTGCTTAAATTTAGCTCCTAATGTTATGTGACTTTGTGCAATATTTTTCCAATATTTTTCTTCTGCCTGTAAAGTTCTGAATAAACTTGACACACACAAAACGGGGAATTACATATCCGGTATTGCATCCAAAATTGCTGTGCAAAGTTGGAAAGACGTATAGCAGGTTTGTTTTTAAAGTTTTACACAGGAACCATAGTATTTTATAAGAGACAAATTTCAGGGCCTTCAAAATTCAAAACACTAAAGTATCCTGTTAAATGTCCCTGATTTATTGTAGCCATTAACTTACATTGTTTCTTAATACCATGTGGCAATGATTCAAAGATAAACAACTGCATTTACAAACTGCTTTGAAACAAAACCTCATCAACATTGTGAGTCTTCCTCTTCTCCACCCATGCCCACTCCATCACCTTCCTCTTATCACTGACTTTTTTCTTTGCAACATCCAATATGACAATTACTGTCCTTTCCTGTACAACATACAATGTTTTTATTCATTATTCATCCGATTTTACAAAGCTAGGTTTTTATCATGCTTTTGAGGGCTAGCATTAATAAAATACTAGAATCTGAAAAACTGACAAATCAGACAATGCACCAATTTTCAACCGAAAACAATTTCCATGTTTCAAACTTCTAACAAATCAATAGTTCCGAAACATAACCTACTTTTCATGGCCTAGTTAGCTGATATAGGTTTTCCTTCTTGAGTGTTGGACTTTATTTTTGAGATCGAAACTTCTCTGAGTACTGTAAATACAGCCAAGAGACAGAGGATGCCAGGGCTCTCTGTTGAAGGCTAAATGCATTCAAATAGCAAACAAGGTTTATAGAGTTCTCTGTGGATGTACTGTAAATAATGGGCACAGTACAGTATGCATAAAGCTGTACAGTTTGTAGGACTACAGTGTATACAGCAGGAAGTTTTTTTTTTACTTACATTTTGCTACATCTTTGTTTGCAAGAGACTATAGCAGTTGACTGGCATCTTACTTTACAGGTTGACCTCATTATATCTGTTTTGGAATAATGTTCAATTTCATATTAAATGGATTCACATTTTAGCATAATACCAGGGTTATCAGCCTACTGGAAGACACTAAATTAGCAACATTTTACTAACTGTTCTTCCAAAAATGAATTATGCTCTACAACTAGAAAATCACAAAAAGCAAAGCATCAAAGCGGGACAAATTGTGAAAGGTCATTTGTTCGTCTGAGACGACCAAATTTCTGTTGGGACCACCAAATTGGAGGACTTATGACAGATGACTACTTGTTTACATCAAAAATTCAGATTACTGTAAGAAATGATAAATTGGTATCATCCCAAAGTTGGTATTCTATTTCCCAACCTACACATCTCTCCTACTGTACATATTGTTCACATGTTAAGTCTGAGCTACATCTTTTGCAGACAACCAAGTTCACTGTTCCGACAGCCAGAAAAGTCCAAACAGCAAAAAAAGTAAGGCCTTCAAAATTTGCCCTGCAAATGATAACAAATCCAGATGTACAAATCTTAGTTTGACCTCAAATGTGTCTGTCTTGTCGATTAATGTCCATTCAGTAATCCGGCTAAATCCACACCACTATATAACTTAAGAATGACCAGTAAACCATCTGGTAGTCAATGTACCAATTCTTGATACAGTAGGACAGAGATAAGTACAGTGAATAACTTCCGTAGCATTGCATCACAAAAATTCTATGCAAAACTGAAGGAAACTGTTATATGAGTACAAAGATGTATCAGTGTTGTGTACACACAGCATGCAGGAACCATACAGTAGTATTTTGTGAGAGAAAATTCACATCCTTCAAAACTGCAACACCAATTTTGAACCTTAAATTACTTGAAATATCCAAATACCTGTCGGAGCAACTACTGTACTCAGACTGAGACATTGTCTGTGGGAGTTTCTGGGTATAATTTTAGTGTTCGCATATATGCACTAACTGTTCACACATGACTTGTGAAATGGGAAAGGTCAAAAGGTCAAATGTAATTTGGAGGGGTTAAACTTACTGGTTTGAGGAATGAGAGAAGATACTTAGCTATGTACTGTAGATGTAGAAAGTGCATCAGTAAACTGGAGACAGGTAAGAGAGGAGCAAAATCAATTACAACTTTCAATGATACTTTTGTCAGCATATTAATGTTGAATTAATTTCTATCCTACTTTTGGTTTCTCTTTATGACGACATGTAGGACAAGTGGACAACGCTCGTTTCTATTACGATTCACAGACTCACAGCCAGCTGTCACATTTCCATAATTTAAAACCTGCTGCACTGTCCAAGTCAATAACAGTAACACCAATGGTGTTATCATTTTCACGTTCACCATACTAGGATACGGGTTGTTATGACATGGGGTGTGTCTGCAGTAATGCTGTTCAGAGTTCATATATATGCAAGAGAGTGAACATTCAGTACATGCACTGTAAGCATTCAAGCAAGTTTTAGAAACTTGAAGATTACTGGTGAAAATAACACATGACGAGTTGTAACAGACCTGTGGAAATATTGAGAGACTTGCGAGCAACGTAACTGTCATTATAACTTAAGAAATATAAAAGCAAATATATGGAACTGTGAACGATTCACGCTATAGACTATTCAATGAAGTAATTGGGTGAATTGCTGTTTTTCACACTGTTACAGCTACTCACCATTCCCACTACCTCACTTCACCCTATTTCATCTCCACTCCATCCCCGATTCCACCTACTTCCTCCCGAAATAAATATTTCAATTTTTTTTTTTTAATCTTCTGAGACAGCGCTGCATCTCAAAGTCTGTTACTAGAGATTCATACTGTAGTACAGTAAGTACACTGTCCTCACTGTATACAATGAATCTGGCAGCTACACTGACCCTGTTCAACCAATCTCGTTTTCTACCAGGCTGCTAAACAGGAAACTTCAAACTTATCCCAATCAAACCCAACCAGTAAAAGTCTAAAGCAACAATATATGCAATGAAGGCCCCCACTCAATTGTCTTCCTTGGGTACCTATCTCCCCCCCCCCCCATACCCATCCCCACCACAGAAACATGATCAAGTTCATTTCAAAGGCAGCAGTATGCTCCTCTACACTACTTAGTACAGCTGCATGCAAAGAGAGAGTGGACACAAATCTCAAAATGTGTAATATATACTGCACAATGAACCTAAACAGAACACTGTTGTCCACACTCGATCCACAGTGAATCTTGCCTTACTGTTGTACATATTCCTGTTCAATTATACATAATTGCCACCCTACTGAAGACGAGGCTTCAAAATTAATCCAATCAGCTCAATGTCTTTGTGCTGCAATATAATTAGAGATGACAAGCATGAAGGAGAACTAGACTAGAGGCAACACAGGCAAATACGACATTGAGAAGCCTCAGACTTGGCATTATCACAATATAGCTTACCTACAGTATGGTACTGTCATGTATGAAGAAAATTATGGCAGGCCAAAATTAATCCACTGAATGAGAGAGACTAATATCAACAATTTATAGATCTGAATGAATAATTGAATATTACTGAATACACACTACACAGCCAATGGGTACATCAGAATTTAAAAGATTTTGGGTTTGCGCAATGGTAGATGACAGTGTAGAGTTTTGTTTCATTAGGAAACAGCTTTATACACAGGTACACTGTAAATGTAAAAGTTTCTCCAACAATCAAGTACTGGCACTAATTGGAAGAAGCATTGTCAAAGATGTTTTTCCATTTTACTTGGATAACAAGTGAAACTTTCAATTGAAACTGCCATGCCTGTGAGCTAAGAAAGCTAATTCGCTAAATTGTTTCCCAACACAATCCAGCAATCAGCACGCTTTCCATATTTCATAGCCATAGGTGCATGAAGGTAGTGCGACTACGGACAGTAAACAAAGTACTGTAGTTTTAATTGTATAATTAAAAGAAAATTTAACCTAAATATTCTGATTGCAGTTAAGCAGATTGGGAAAAGTTAGCAAATTTGAAATCACTCATATTTCATATAAAGAGTGTAAGAATACTTTTGGTTACTACCAATATGCATCACCTTGCAATTTACCAAAATTTAAAAAGCATTTGCCATCCCTGAGACCAGGAGAAAACCATATCCAAATCCATTTGAAATTTATCAGAATCGCTATTGGAAGAGACCTCAGAGTAGTTTGGTATCATCAGCGAATTTCTTGGCTGTACAAAATGTCATTTATATAGGCAACACATAACAAGGGACCCAAAACAGACCCTTGTGGAACCCTACTAGTAATGTCCCACCAAGAAGAAGCACAGCCTTTAACTACCACCCTCTGTTTAGTATTAATTACCAAGCCAATTCTTGCTCCAAGACAGTTCTTCCCATTGACACCCATACTCTTCAGCCTAAGTAAAAGATGCTAGTGGGGAACTTTATTCAAAGGCCTTCTGGAAATCCAGGAAAAGAACCAAGAGCTACAGACTTCTGCCTTTTCAGAGAGCTTGTTACATCTTCCATAAACTCAAGAATATAAGTGAGACAAGACCTTTTTTGACAAAAGCCATGATGAGACTCTCTGATCAAAGTCTGACTACTGAATAACTAACCATAGACATTTTAACAATAGACTCTATGACCTTACAAACAACACTAGTGAGACTAACGAGCCTGTAATTACAGGGCTTAGACTTATCACCCTTCTTGACAATTGGGGTAATATCTCCACATCTCCAGTCCTGAGGAACATAACCTTCATTCCTAAATTTACTAAAACCCAATGACAGTGGAAAGCAGAAATGGGGTGCAAAGAGTCTTCAACAAATATGGATGGATTGCATCAGGCCAGGAGCTTAGGAACATTTAGACAAAGCAGCTCCTTTCAGACAACCTCATCTGAAAAAAAGACTGTATGAAATACTACTCAAACCTTCCCTTGTAAAAACTGACACAAAATACTTGTGGTGCCCTAAGACAAACAACCGCATCTCTAACTCTCTGCTCCGACCTGACATAAGAAAAGAAGGCCTTTGGGTTATCTTTAATATTTACGACAATGTTATTTTGAATTTCAAGTTTGCGAACAGACATTTTAGTGTTCTACATTCAGTTGATGAATTTTGAAGTTGGCCAAAAGAGATTCAGAATTTGTCCTCCTACATTCTCCACACTTTTTGCTTAATTGCACATCTAACTTTCTTATTCATCCAGGAAGGCATACTGCTTTTAATAATCATAATAGTTGCTTTTAATATAGCGCTTTATACCAGCGATAGGTCTCAAAGCGCTTTACAGACGTTATATTACCCCTGGTCAATGATAACCTGTCCCAGAGACAATCCCTCCAGTCGGCAGCAGTTATATACTGCGCCCAATGACAAGTTACCTCACAGGTACCCATTTAACCCCTGGGTGGAGAGAGGCAAGTGAGATAAAGCATCTTGCCCAAGGACACAACGTAATGAACTAGGCAGGAATCGAACCAGCAATCCGTGGATCATGAGTCCGACGCCTTAGCCAATTGGCCACCACGCTCGCTACAACAAGATTCTTCAAGGGAACATGATTTTCTAAATAACCTTATACTTATCAGCTAAACAGATCCAAGGCTGAGAAGCACTTATGTCTCTTAACAAATTAATTAAATCTGTTTCCTTTAGTAAAGTCTCAATTGCCACTGTATCTGATCTCGAAAAAACAGGACCTTTTCCTTGCAAACAGAATTTACGACCTTGCATACAACATCAAAAGTAGTATAGTCAGTATTGCGAAATTCGGAACACTGCGAATTTCGGACACCCCTAAGAAATGCACGATTTCACCATGACAACCTATAGCAGCAGCCAATTTCACGAAAAACTACGAAGATACAGATACTTTCTCTCTAAAATGACCCGTGTGCAAGTAAATACTTACATATTTGTCAATAAAATGACGGAGATCTATGAAGTCTGTTATAATTACTGAAAGAGCAACTGCGCCACCAATTTTATCACCAGCGCCACACTGTGGGAACGAGTGTCCGAATTTCGCAATACTCTAGCAAAGAAATACCAGTTCCACAATCACAAAGAATCTTCTTGGAATACAACGTGAAAAAAGTTTGCAGGAAAGAAAGTTTGGCCGTGTATCTTAATATAACACACTTCTCCCACCATATCAAGTATATTTTCAGGTGATTTATACCAGAAGATATAGTTTTGGGGTGATTTAAGGCTTAGGTGTCCGAAATTCGAAGTGTCCATGCTATATCATGATCACTAGTTCCTAGTTTTCCTAGACCCGTCAATCAACAACATAACTTGGATCAGAATTCAAGACAAGATCCAGGATGTTATCCCCCATTCATGTCATTCAGAATGTGAATTACAAGAGAAATCAAGTTATGCATTGAATTTATTGAAATTCTGGTAAAAAATTTTCTTTCATCAGACTTCAAACTTGAACTTTGAAGTTGCTGGTAAACTTTACTAGCAATTGGTTTTTATATTTCATTCATCCACAGTTCTACTGTTAGTCAAGAAACTTGCCTATCTTCAGTTTAGTAAGTCCCTTAGGCCCAAATACACTAAGAGTTGTTGGAATCAAAATAACAAATTAGACATGCTGCATTGTAACGCTATTAAACAACTATTTATACACAAACTTAGGCCTATAGGCTCCACATAGATTAATGATAACTAGCCTACATTTATACCAAATTACCTAATGACTTCCCAGGAGTTGGTGAAGCAGCTTTTTCTGTATCAACAGTGGATGTTGGTTCTGCTGGCTGTTCTTGCAGCAGAGAGCCCTCTGAAGGGCTCGTATCTTCCTCTTTCTCCGTTTGTAGTAAGTCGCCAGCAGATGACTCAGGCTCTGTACTTGCCGCAGGAGCAAATCCGCCAAGAAGATCCTCATCAATGTTATGTCCATGGGCGGGGTCATCAGGCGGCGATGTTTCATCTTCTGGTTCACCTTGCTCATCTCCTCCCCCTCCAAACGAAAGAAGATCTGCAGTGGGGATTGTAGAAGATGGTTCTTCTGTCGGAAACTGTGAGGATTCTGGCTGATCATCTGGGTCGTAACTATCTTCCTCTGGATACTCATTGCCAAATGGCCTATTTTCGTCTGCGTCCACCCTTTCGAAATCGTGGTCGTAATCTGCGTTACCAGTCGTATCTGGCTCTGGTTGATCTAAATCAGCCATTTCTGACACTATTTCTGTGTGAAAATGCGAACAAAATTATGCTGATTTGCTGTGAATGCGATGTGTAGTTGCTTTCCAACTTGGTTTATGCAAGAGATGTTGCACGTAATTTCAGTCAGACTCAGAGACTAACACATATACACACATGTCGTGAGAAAGACTCGTAATTCCGTCGTGCTGTATAGTTTTCGTAGTTTTGTCCTTCGAGTTTCGTATGTGCTATGCATGCAGTACTATCTAGTATTGTAGGACTAAACACTATTCCAGTTGTTCGATATTGACCACTTTTGTACACACAAAATAGCTACTTGGCGGGCATTGCAGTACTCACACCCCGAAAATGGCGAAATAACCGATGACGCAATCTAGGTGATAGGTCAAAAGGGATTCCCCAACGTGTGGCGTACTAGCAAAGAACAAGTTCTCCGAATAAATTGCCGACTGACATCGAACGAAACTTCGCGAAGTCTGGTCGCAGACTCGCAGTGATAACAAGTTGAATTTTTTTATAAGCGTGAACATGTCACTGGATGTATAACAAATTGACTTGATAAACTGAACTTGAATGGCAACTTGAATGTAACACAATTGCCTATACATTCAGATGCTGGGAGTAATATCAGAGAAGGTATATATGCTCTCGTCTATGGTAGTGACAATGTGACATACATGTGATCAAGAATGCCAGGGAACGTAAACATGACATGGCAGCATCCGACGGATTCTCTGACTACACAAGAGAAAGCTTAATATATGATGGTGTTTATCCAAGGGAGCCAATTTTTGATTTCCACACCAAGGCATAACAAAATTGATATCTTATGTTAATGAAATCCCGAGGGTCACGGTATAGGTCAAAATTCGTAGTAACCGGCAGATTTATCATACTGCATTTTGAGCAGGGGGTCCGAATCTCACCTCACTTCACCACTACCGTAAACCAAAAACACCTTTAATTTAAATTTCAATTCGATTTTTCAATTTCAATTTCTTTATTCCAGTATAAATTATAAAATTTATAAATAGGACACATAAAAAAAAAATTAAAAAAATGATACATAAAAGACGTAAAAATGTACAAACATGAAAGCATGAACAAAAAAAGAGAAATAAGATGGAGGATTAGAAGTTTCAAAGATTAAAAGGATTATAACAGAGATTCTAAGAACCCATTTTGAATATAAATGGCTGCCCTGTAGATAAATGAGTTCTTAAAAAGCATAATTCTAAAAGTTGGCAAGATAGTATGATTACGTAGATTGTACTTGTTGGTTCTATTGCACAGAGAGATCAATTCGGAGTGAAGTGGGTGATCTTTAGAACTATGTATATTCTTAGCTAGTCTTATGAATTCAATTAAATACAATGTTGTGTAAATTAATTAATTGATTCGCATTTTCTGGTGACTATAGACTCTTATTCGAAAATGAGCTACTTGAGGCACTGTTGGCATGACTTGTTGAGGGGGAGGGACGACATAGGCACCCCGCATAGAAGATATGAATTAAATTAGGTCATGCCTGATTTTTTACGTGTTCGTTGACCTACTGTTGCTCTGAGAACGTATACCGACTGCCAGTGATCCCACGTACATCACTGCTATATGTAGTGTTGTGCCGATATCTCAAATTTCTGGCCGATATCCGATGTTACAACTAGATATCGGTCCGATAATGATACTGATATTTTTAAACAACCAGAATGAAGGTCAAATCGCACTT
>JAIPMN010003544.1:26878-67281 GCA_020650975.1 Apostichopus californicus | reverse complement strand
CAAGTTTTAATGTATCCAATTTTTTTTTAATTTTGTACTTGTTGGGGTCTATACTTGGGCACAAATTATTGATCCAAATTATTGATTATTGATTATATGAACGACATGTCATAATGTATCCAAATATTTTTTTAAATTTTGTACTTGTTGGGGTCTAATACTTGGGCACAAATTATTGATCCTTTATATGAACGATATGTTATAATGTATCCAATTATTTTTTTTAATTTTGTACTTGTTGGGGTCTATACTTGGACACAAATTATTGATCCTTTATATGAACGATATGTTATAATGTATCCAATTATTTTTTTTAATTTTGTACTTGTTGGGGTCTATACTTGGGCACAAATTATTGATCCTTTGTATGAACGACAAGTTTTAATGTATCCAATTTTTTTTTAATTTTGTACTTGTTGGGGTCTATACTTGGGCACAAATTATTGATCCAAATTATTGATTATTGATTATATGAACGACATGTTATAATGTATCCAATTATTTTTTTTAATATTTTACTTGTTGCTGAAGGTACTAATATTTTCTGTTCCCATGACGACATCGAGGTACTATGAAGAATTATAAGCAATGAAATCCGAAAACTTAATGTATGGTTCGAAGTTAACAATCAAAACAAGATGCATGTTAAGTTGTCCAATCGTCGTTTGAATGCTGATCTGGACGTTACTTGAAATTATATAAATTATTTGATATTAGAAGTAAGCTTACTGACACAAAAATAACCAAACAATTCGTAATAAACCATAGGTTCCCTCATCTTTTTTGTCTCCAATATGTGTTATGGTTTCACTATAACAAAAAATGAAGAATCATATTACACTAAAAACATCCACTGGAAAGCTGTTGATAAACTACACCATAATACATGTACAGTAGTAAAGTGTCCTTTAACCAGTAGAAGACATCCTCCATTCCTACCCCTAGAACCCCCCTCCCCCCCCCCACACCCAACTCTTTCAGACAAAAACAAACCACGAAAAAAAGCAATATCTGATTATGATGCAACTATTAACGTTGCACGTTTTTAACAAGTGCCAATCATATGTGCATTTGGAAAAGACACCAAAGGAGAATTTGGCAAATGGCTAATGTACACGATGCATCCCTTTGGCAGCCACAGCATCCTACTGTCAGTGGTGTGCACAGGATTTCATAGGTCAGGGGAGGAGGGGGGGGGGTCAAATTCTAGAATTAACAACTGATTTAGTAGGTGAAATGAAAAATTTATGGAAGGAAATACTGCTGTCTTGCGCCCATAAGAAAGGTTCTTTCCCTACCTGAATGTAAAAAGTCTCCCCTCCCCCGACTGAATATTTTCCTGATAATACATGCCCAGGGATGTGCCCACGCTGGGCGGCACTGGGCGGCCCAGCCCAGCACTAAAAATTACCGCCCAGCACTGTCCTAAATATCGTGAATCCCGCCCAGCACTATTTTTATCTAAAATCCCAGCATTCCTAACAATATATTCAACATAAATTGGAAAAAAAATTAAAAAATGTAAGTTGTCAGCAAAATTAGTACTTGTGTATGTGCTTAAAAAGCTACACAAGTGCCAGTATTTGGCAACTGAGCACCTTCAAAAATCGAAAAATTTCTCAAACCTCCCCCCATGGAAGGCAATCAGTATACCCAGCACTCAGGAAATCCTGGGCACATCCCTGCATACCTGATGGAGGAGTGGGGTCACGTTCTCATCCCCCTTTTGTGCACACCACCACTGGCTATTTTATGGAAACATGACAATCTATGCTGTTCAGTACTCCCTCAGCTTTAATGCACTTTTCTACTGACATTTTCTTCTTTTCTTATCACTAGAATAGTCATGAGATATTGATGCAAGTGATTGTGCAAAATCGTCTGAACAAAGGTTAACGTTCTCTAGATGAGGTTTAAAAATGGAACAACATTTCTAAAATTTGCAGAGAGATTGCATAAGAAAATGATCAAAAAAGTCAAATGCATCTCCCATGACTACACAAGTGATGTTAATATAATGTTCAGGCTGGTTCTATTCAAGCTCTATTCTCTAAATAATATTAACTAAGAACATGAAAGGAAAACAGATTATCAAATTTCATTTTCTAATGATTGCTCATGTTCTATCTAATACCCTGAATATGTACATATATATAACACTTGCCCTTTCAACGTTTAAGTTTAAAGCAAAATTGTGTACAGACTGCTGTATTTATACAGGCTGCACCAAACCAGAGAAGTTTAGGTTGAAAATCTTTCCTCTGGCTGGCTTTCTCACTCACATAAATATAAACTACAGGTGTGGCTGTACTGAATTGACTATGTAGCAGTTTGTAAGTGGAGTATTTCACCCCCGCCACCCCCCCCCCCCTCCACACCTCTACAGCCTCCTCAAATGAAACCCAACAAGAGCTATTATCCCTTGGCAGCTTCATTTACTCCTAGCCAATAACAATGTACCCTAGCAATACCCCTTGCCCCCTCCCTACACCTCTGTTGTGAAAGATCTGTTGTAACTCTTACAGTAGGAAACTAATTTGGTAACAAGAGAGACTGACCTGGGTGCTATTAAGAAAGCCAAATGGGTAACTGTCTGACACTACAGTTGTCAACACCAGCAAATTGAAGATTTTGGGAAATTAATTTAAATTTATAATGAAACTACCACATGATAATTGAAGAACCACAATTGTTTTCAACAGGGGGGAAGGGGGGGCAAGATGATGCCATGGCAACAATTTCTCTATAATTCATAAAATGTACAGTATGTTGTGCTTTGAAATGGACCAAATTATGGCCAAAAGATCTCATTGAGTTCCAGTCAACCGATGTAAATGTATGTTGAGTTTTACTTGCTCCATATCTGAAGATGACATTATATCGGATTCAGCCTTGCCGACTCAACGTTGCGCTTGTCAACATTTTTTATATTTGTCAGTCACGTGTGCATTCACAGAGTGCTGGCCGGAGGGCTTCGGAGCAAGTCCTTTTTACTGAGGAAGCACAGACCTGAGGCTACAAGATTTTCTTCAATACACCCCAATAATGGTTCTTGATCTTTTAATTTAATTTTCAGGTTGACAGTCTTGTTCAGGGCCAAGGTCTTCTCACACGACTTTACAACTTAACCCTGGTCATTGGTAACTTGTCACACCTACACACCAAAGTGTGCACAATTCAATCAATCTCTCCTGGGGCACCACAGTGCACCACAACCACGTGTCCCCCGGGGGACTTCCCATAGGGTGCAGCCACAAACCGGCGCAAACAACTATATTTAAAAGTTACCTTGCAAGTCCCCATTTATACACCTGGGTGCAGAGAGGCAATGGAGATAAAGCGCCTTGCCCAAGGACACAACGTAATGATCTGGCCAGGGCTCGAACCTGTAATCCTTATATCCCAAGTCCACTGCCTTAACCACTAGACCACAACGCCCTCCTTTACATGAGACCATTTCTCTTGGTTTTATCGTGGAGCTGCCATCTTAATGACAGCTCCAGTGTTCTGATCCCAATGTTTACTCTCATTCAGATTTGACGTCTGCATTGGCTGGTTCTGACACCTCCGGAGTGTTTGAACTTTGACCCGATGATGTTAAACTATTGTTTGAATCAGATACTTGCTGTACTGTGGCAGGGGCAGCAGCAGCAGGTTGTCCTTGACTCTGGTGATCTGTACTGGCCAATCTTACGATGGACGTATTAATTTGGCTGTTTGACAAATCTTGCGTGTTAACAGTTTGTCCAGGCAAAGGCTGGCCAAGCTGTTGGCCTTGATTGACTGTTTGGCTGGGGACAGATGGATCCACCCCAGGAGGGAAATATTGGCCCTCCTGCTGCTGCTGCTGAATTTGGGCTGCTTGAAGCTGAAGCCATTCTTGTTGTTCAATAGCTGCTTGCTCCAGTCTCGCCTAGAAAATGAAGATAACAAAATGATAATGGTGATGATGATGGGTTGACGATACAGGAGTGATGGACAACTAATTAAAACCCCCAAAACCAGGCAAACACAAATAGGCTTAAAATTCTAAAACTGAAGTTGGAATATGAAAGAGCACAGTAAGATGGTCCAATGAATGGCTTCATTATTACGTTGAACTGAAGGGTTTTATACCAAACTAACAAGCAGATACAAAAGATCATATTTCAACACGATAGTTCACTCGATCATGTCACTATTAAAAGCGTAATTAATTCTAAATACAATCTGTGTTCGATGGATATGAAAATATCCTTTATGGGTAAGAAATGTTAGGAAGGAACAATGTCAGAGCATTTCTGAGAAAGAACTAAGCCCCAGAAACACTTTAAATCCTACATAGAGTACAGTACTTCCAAATAGACCATATTGTAGAAGTTAGTAACTGCTATTGCCCCTTTGTTTATTAATTCTTTACACAGATACTGTGCCTTACGAAGAAGTTAGCACCTGTGCTCACAAGGATCGTACACTTCTTTAAAAAGAAAAAAAAAACTATCCAATCCTCTCATATACTGTATATATATGGATGTTTGAAAGATTCCAGTGTCAGTTTTACAAGTTACTACAAACCATACCTTCTCAAACAGTTCTTGCTGTTGTCTCAGTAACTCCTCTTCTGGTATACCCAGATTTTCTAATCGGTTGCTTCCTCGTCTTTTCTTGGCAGCAACAGTCTTGCACTCCTCCAGAGCAGACTTGCAGTCATTCATATATTCCCCAAAGCCAAGACTGTCAAGAGCTAGATGAGAAAGAAACCGACAAGGTATCATGTATTTCAGGCTCCAGTACAAGGAAACATTCCCTGAACTATTACATTGCCTTATATATTTTTCAACTTACATTCTTTTACACTCTCTTTATTTGTCTATCTTGTATTTATACCCTGTTTTTTCAAGATTGCATGCTCACCTTTATAAAATCCTTTCTTAATAGGTTTGTAGATTTTCTACTAAATTCTGCTGCTGTACAGTACAACTGTTGATAGACATTGAAAATTGTTTTCTATTTACTTTATGCAAAGCAGATTGGAAAGAGCACTAGAACACAAGTGACTAGATAAAGTAACTATTCAATAATCTTCTCATAGTCTAAATGATATTAATCCTTTAAATAGAAACTTACTTCTGAAAAGAGTAGCACTTGTATATTGTCACAGACTGTGATTATTCAATACATGTTTTTATTGATGCAGGGTCACTTTCACTTCTGACTATCTCCTGTTTTTAGAGTGATTCCATAGTTTAAGATTAGCATTCACACCAATGCTTTTAGACAAAGCAAACAACACGATTCATTTTTTTTTCACTACTTTTTGCCATTCTCTCCTCATGGCTCTTTAAACAATTTGTTTATTTACACTATGGAAAGATATCATAAGTTAATTTTTTTTATGAATAATGCAATACCTGCTAGGACATGCTCTGGAGATATAGTCTTCTTCGATTGCTTGTTGCATATTTCATTGGCTTCTGAAGATATCAGATGAATAAATTCTGTGCAACAGTTGAGTATGAGTTCTCTGGCATCACCAGCAACCCTCACATGAGGTAGAATTTCCTTCATCATCTTGTTTAGTGCAGCCCTGGGGATTGTTACTTCATCGTCTAAAGTATCTGCCATTATGCACCCACCTGGCAATGAAGAGAAAAATGTGGTCAACTTTTGTGAGGGTTTGATTAAGAGATGGTAGGCTTACCAGACGTCCGGTTTTTCGTGACTTACGCGGGCGTCCGGGTGGATTTTCCAATTTGGCAATAATATCCGGATTTCATGAATTTCACACAGGAATTGCC
This sequence comes from Apostichopus californicus, assembly GCA_020650975.1. Classification (NCBI taxonomy): domain Eukaryota; kingdom Metazoa; phylum Echinodermata; class Holothuroidea; order Aspidochirotida; family Stichopodidae; genus Apostichopus; species Apostichopus californicus. The sequence continues at coordinate 61,504 of JAIPMN010003544.1, read as the reverse complement.
AGGTTTTCCCTAATTTAGCCTCACGAGTCACGAGCAAATGATTTCCAATTAAATTTATACGCAATAAACGCGTACTCGCGTCGTCTGCTACCTACCATATATGGACAGCAGTAGAGACACACACCACTTTCCTGCAAGCAGGCGGGCTCTCACAAAGTATAGTAGAACGCAGTCAATAGCGTGAACACACCGTAATTATGAGTATACGTTGCCCTATCTAACCGTTAACGTAATGTCAGTTTTAGGCAAAGTATCACGCGCGCCAATCCAAAGTATGAAGTGTTGTGAATCTGTGATTGAACATCGGCTGCCTTCCTTGTTGAGGAAAATCTGATCCTCAGAGAAGTATGCATAGGTGCATAAATTCAGAGGAGATTTTTTGGACTCCAATCTGCCCTGTGGCACAGTACACTTTTTGTTAATTTTTTACTAGACTTGGAGCCAAACCATAACTCACTTAAGTTGGGGACCTCCCTGAGTCCCTATTAGAGTGATTTAGATTGCACCATTTTGCATCTAGGCACCTTTGAAAAACAAAAAAAATTCCTAAGGGGAGGGGGGCACCCCCTCCCCTTAAACCCCTCCACCAGGACGCGGATCAGTGTAGGACGCGGATCAGTGTCCTGCTTTTTCAAAAACAAATATGGTACACCTAACCCTAAGAGATGGAGACTAGAAATATACAGAGCAACATGATGTACTGTTAGAGAGAGCAATTGCATGATTAATGTCATCAGAACACAACTGAGTGAACTGTTCTCTAAGCAAGAAACTTTTTCAAAATGGATATTGATAGTTCAAAATAATATGAGATACATGTATTAACTAAACCTATAGTGCTTTCTTAACAGCACTAGCATTAACACACGCCATTAATTAAAGCTCAGTACTCCAACAATAATGAAGTACAGTAGGCCAAGTTACTGTATTAGCCCACCAGGTAGGATGATATAACAATAAATCAATCACTATTTATAAGGCAAAGCAGCCAATTTGGTCTACTTGAAGGAATAGGACATTGTTTTTAACTGAATCAAAAGTAGCATTTCTAGACCTCTACTACAGTACTAGTATAGTCAGTATTGCGAATTTCGGAACATTGCGAATTTCGGACACCCCTAAGAAATGCACGATTTCACCATGACAACCTACAGGAAGAGCCAAATTTCACCAAAAACTACAAAGCTACAGTTATTTTCTCTCCAAAATGACCCGTGTGCAAGTAAATACTTACATATTTGTCAATAAAATGACAGAGATCTATGAAGTCTGTTATAATTACTGAAAGAGCAACTGCGCCACCAATTTTATCACCAGCGCCACACTGTGGCAAAGAAATACCAGTTCCACAAACACGAAGAATCTTCTTGGAATACAACGTGAAAACAGTTTGCAGGAATGAAAGTTTGGCCGTGTATCGTTATATAACACACTTCTCCCACCATACCAAGTATATTTTCAGGTGATTTATACCAGAAGATATAGTTTTGGGGTGTTTTAAGGCTTAGGTGTCCGAAATTCGAAGTGTCCATGCTACTGCATGTTTCCTTGTTCTTTTTTAATTGGAAAGAAATTATCCTTTTTCTTTAGGGTTTAGGTTTTCATTAACCTAGCTAATTTGGACATATATCCTTAGCCTATATTTAGACCAGGCCTAATGAAAGGAGCCAAGTGCAGGCTATGTACAGCTCTAGTCTAGGCTAGGCTAAAGTTAGCACGTTATTAGTACTACTAATTATTAGAAGACTATGGGCAATGAAGCAGGTTGTAGATATAAAATGATTAAGGTCATAGGAATAGAGAAGTCTTCTATGTAGGCTTTATAGGATTTCACCTAAACCATGTTATTTTCTTGCACTGTATGTTGACATTACAATAATGACAGCCTGTCATAGGCTTTTAAAGCTAGGCCTACATATATAGTCTAAGCCTACGGTTGATTTGGTCTGGTTTTGCGAAACGTCGGGCCCAAGATATTTCACAATGTAATGTTAGCCTTAGCCCAATTTAAGTTTCCTAAGTTTTCATAAGATAAGGATACTCTTCATATAGTGAATATATATTTTTCCAAAGTAAAGTTTATACGTACAGTATAATTTCCCGTCTGAAAATCCGTATTTAGGACAATTTGCAGCTTCACAGTGTGCAGTCAGGCCAAGCTGAGTATGGCGTCAAAGGGTTTTTATTTACCACTGTACATTCTTCTCATGCGGTTCGTCTGCTGCTTAAAAACACAATGGCGGCATTTCCTACGTGAGTATTTTAGTCGTTATTTCAACCGTTCTGTTCTTTGATAAGCCTTTGGCATGATATTTTGTACAACAACTTTAATTTTGTACGAATATGTAAATAAATTCGTTTTATAACAGTCTAATCTATGCCACAAACCAAAATTGAAATGACTTAACCGTTACTAGCCTACCCTAAACTTAACCATGATTTAGGCCGCTAACGTTCAGTTAGCCGCCTACAGTAGTACTGATAATGATACTCAGTCTGAGTGATAGTATGAGTACTATAAATTAGGCGACTGTAGTCTGCAGCCTTTGTAAGTTAGACCTAGCATCTAGGCCTTGTTATCAGTCATAAGAGCTGAGTAAACTGTACGTTGATAATTGTTATTGATGTTATGAAATATGGATAGCTCAGTGGATAACGCCGGTGCCTTTCAGACATACAGTAAGGTGCCGAGTTTGAGTCACTCTAAGATTAATGTATGTCGTCCAGTTACAGAGTTGTTGACAATTGACAATCCATAATCATGGACGTTAAATATGAATCTAAGACTAGACTTAGGTCAGCTTGCGGCTTTAAAAAGCCAATGATGGCTTCTTCGCGAGTTCCTGCTTGCAGGAGGATCTAAAATACATACATACTGTACTGTACATACAACAGTTATTGTAGGCGCAACACTACATAAGGTAATTCGTTGTAGCGCTCGTTAACGCGTCCACTGCAATGATTACACCAACACGAATTGTAGGTGAATCTCGTTTATTTTCTCTTCTGTCCAACTATATGGACCTTGTATGGACTTCACACATACGTACTCGGGACGGTTCACTACATGAACAAAGAAGAAATTACCTACATAAAAATCTGCACTATAAGTCATACATATCAGTAAACAACGATTAACCTTGAACATTCTAACCGTTAAAAGTAAGCACAATCATGAACTGGCATTGCCATCACGTAACTTAAACCTTAATACAGGTGCATAACACAAGCCAGCAAAGAGTACCAATTCTGCGAACAACATAATATTGGAGTCTATGAGTAAATCATAAACATGTAAGAAACTAACAACATATCGAGTTGGCCCCAGCCGTACACTATTCATACAAACAATTATCTCCCCCCAGTTACACGAACACCTGACATACAAATTAAAGGCCAGATATTATAATTACCGATTGTAGCTACTCCTGACTTGCAAAACAGCAATCTACCTCTCTCACTAGGAATATTAAGGAATATTATTTCAATCTTCTTTTACAGTGTATATATACTCTATAGTCATCAAATAGTAATGGAGCAAATCGCATACCATTCGTTGGCAGCGTAACTAATCTTAACATGTAAATGGTGGCGCTCTTCTAAATTACATTTCGCCGCTACAGTTATGGTCTTACTCTATTAGTATTACGCACTGATGATACCATTTAACTTAAAGAGAGGTGGGGGGGGTGATATAATTATGAAACAACGACTTAAGTCTGCTGTATAGACCCCAACTCTAGCAGGCTATCATGGAAAAGTTTCTTGGGATTATCGACCTGCCTTGGTCGACCGTAAAATGACCTCTTTTTACCAATTAGTCTCCAATGCCTGCCACATATTTTAGGCCTACTTGAAGTTGTATGAGGGTCTTTCTGTGAATGCTACATGATTAACTACACTGTAGACATGAACATATCTCCACAGTGTTCACATTAAAAAGCCTAATGGTGTTAAGAAGCTATGTATAATGTAGGCTAGTTGTGGAGCCTGAGGTCAATTTACGACCGTGGCAGGTCGATTATGTAATCACAAAGCTTTCCTAGCTGTAGCGTGCTATTATTGGAGCCAATCAAAAAGATCATTAAAACTCTCAATCAGGCCCTTATCCACTTAACAAATTACAGTTACACTAACGTACAGGTAGCCTAATAGTAAAAATTACAGTTATGCTAGGACTATGGCACTTCATAGTCATCAAAATTAATACCTTAAGTTTTCGGATAGCATATGATTATTGGTATTGTCTCCCTCCCCCTCCCATGTAGGCCTAAACATCCAGGGTTAGTACCTACACTATGGCTCGAGGGAGGGTAGCATTTGATGATCTCTGAGTGGATCTGTAGTCATATCTTACAAGGATAATGTGGAAATGCTGAAATGTAGAACACCTCATCCAGAAACAATATTTTGTTCAAGGTTAATGTTCAATGGTGACCAAAACACTTGGAGGTTACTTGAATGGACTTTTAGCTTCAAGGAGGACTTCCTTTGCACCTAACTCTGAAATCTTGAAATGTGTTGCAGTATACAGTACGGTTCCAAGAGAATTTTTACATAACTACTTAATATTTTTATTAACTAATACTATAAGGCTACTGAACTAATGTTACCTACTGTAGTACCTAACAGACTACATCCGTATATCAAACCTCACATGCTTTAATTTTGTTTTTGCACATCCAGGTCCAGTCAAGAGCTTTTGTTCATTATAAGTGGTCACTCATCCATTAAATCAAAGGTTTGTTGCTTAAAGTTTGTCATTAAAATAGTGTTCCCTTTCATAGCCATTTCTAATTACTGTTATAACCATAAGCTACTGAACTATAAAGCCATGTTTTACAAGTTACATACATACAGAATCATTAAAGTTTAATACTTAAGCTATGTTCTGCAACTTATAAGGAAGCAAAAATATCCAAGTTTTCTTCTTCGAATGATAACTCTTACAATTAATAATACCTTCAGCCACATTCTGTAATTGCAAAGTAGGCTAGCCTTGTGCCTCTTCCATAAAGGTGTAGTGCTGTATGACACTTAATTTCTTTTCAAACCAGCACTCTCTTCTCAAAACTTAAAACAGCTCTTTCATTATGATAATCCTCTAAGAAAATCAGAGAAGCAATTTCTGTTTAAGCATATTTGTTAGCTCAGGGACATAATTGACTTGTGCTGATTTGAAATTGTCATCTGGATCATTCAATTTGTCAAGTAACTTTTAAGCTTGAATCAAGGATTGTTTCTCTTTGAAACAATGCAAAGTATGTATACAGTATGGTACAGTAGTTTTGAGAACCAAAATTCTCGGGTTCTTTCCAAGAGTTGGAAGGCATAAAAATTTACATTCATAGATTAATTTAGGAAATTACCTGAATTCTTGAGCAATATTCACAAATCCTTACTATAATAATTAATTGAGATTATTGATAAGTTGCCTACAATTAAACAAATAGTATATACATTATTGAAGTTTTTTCTTCATTATTTGTCATTTAATTTAATTTTTAAATGATAAATTTAACCTTGTGGGACAATTGTGGAAAAAAATAATTTTAACATTTGTTCATACTTCCTTGCAGGAGCTGATTAAAGATGAATTAAATGATAATAAAACAAGACTTTTAGATGGAATTACAATCTTCAAACCCCACAGGTAAGTTTGCATTCCAGCAGTTTTTCCATTTACTTACAAAGATAATGGGGACAGCTATGGTTATGAAAGGAAATACTATAAATTGTGCTACATTCTTATTGCGTACTCTGAAGCATCGCAACATCCAATTAAGTTTGTATCAATCAATACCAGCTACAGTGTTTATAATGTTAAAGATTTCTTATCAATTATTTTAGCAAACGACTTCATTGCTAAATGAAATCTTTAGTCTGTCACCAAGCGTTCAAAGATGTTTTGTACCGTTAATAATCTTTCCGAATCTGATGATGCAGAAAGTAAATAGTTTACATGTAATTAAATCCCTAATAATGTTAACCATGTCAATTTGCCTCTTTAGTTCGGGATCAGAAACAAAGTTGAAAGCTGACAAGAGTGTCGATCACCTCGAACAGCGATTCCTGCTTCTGCTTAGCAAGTTTCTGGTACGTAAATTGGAAACCGAAATGTTTTGTTAGGTATCTTTCAAAAGGGCTGTGATTCCTCCATATCATGTCATATATGCACGTTTTAATATTGCATTGAGTATTAAGTTACTGTATACACAACACAAGTTGTTTGTCTGTACTCATTTCATGCTAACTCTCGCCATTGCTAGGAATTTACATTTTCACTTTTGTTTTAATACTAAATGAGTACAATACAACTTTAACCTGGTGAAGAGGGAGCTGCTACATTTTTCTTTTATATCATTGTCCTTCCCGGAACAACTTTTGTTAAAGTGTTGCCAAAATAAATATAATATGCCTTGTTTATTAGTCTGATTTAATTTTTTTTTGGGGGGGTAAAAGAGAGTTGTAACATATTCATCTTCAGAGCAAAGACATTAATACTTACCAATTGTACAATAAGATTACCAAGGAAGTTTTTTCTAGCCAAAAAATTCTGTGTCAATTTTAACAACATTTTAGCCAAACAACCTACTGTATGGTAAGACTAATATCTTGAAAAAGCTGAAGCGAAATCTTCCTCCATAAACTGTACAGATTACTTTGTTTTGCTATCATTTTATGAAATAACTGGTGATTTTTTGAAAGGTTTTATTCATGCTTCTTATTGCTTTGGCAGGATTTAGATGCCTTGCAGTGCCAAGAACTCTTTGGATGTTATCTTCAACATGCTTTCAGAGGAACTGGCCAGCAATTACAGGTTTGTATTTAAAAAAACATGTTTATTTGTTTTAATGAAGCTTGCTACATTTTCAATTGAATATTTGTAGCCATGCGAAGACTTGACTACACAATATATGGTACTACCGCTATAATAATCCTTAATGAAATAAATGTTGGATGAGGCAGAAGACACTGCTGAGTGATATAGTAGACAACAAGTATGAATATGTATGAATGTTAAGCAACTTTATAGCAAACAGATTCCCAAAGTTAATGAAAGTTTTTCAAGGTAAGAGTACTATAGTTTTGTGTTAAACTTGAGAGTTCCAACGTCAGATACTTGCATCCAGTCCTTTATATTTTATCAAGGTATACGATCATTAAAATACAATAAATGAGAAAAGAATAGTCTTGCATGGACAGCAACATTAGCCTTGTATTAATGACAAATTAATTATCTCAACTCTAATGATCACATGACTATCCAGTGTATACTAATATGTGTAGGATTGAGACATATATTGTGCACGACAGTGTGAAACAATCTTTTTTTAAATTTACTGAAAACCTTATCTGTCAGTAATTTCCAGCTTTTTTTCGTTTTCTTCCGGTGTAGTCCATCCTCAAAGATGAAAGAAGTATCCAAGCACTCATACTGAAAGTGAGTCCTTCTTATCTTTCTTTCATTCACTTTAAAAGTTGGAGAAAGAAGTGATAAATTCCTATTTATCGTCAATTCTGTATAAAGGCCACATGTTTTCAATTACATTGGAAAGAATGCCATGCTACCCTTTCAGATTGGCCTTGGTGCTCTATTGACAGCTGCAAATTTGTTGCAGTGCCCTGGTATTTCAAAGAAAATCCAATGGATATTTGTAACTTTGCCCTTTAAAAGAAATTGCCTCGCCACTCTTGATCCATAATTCAAGTTGTGTTTACATAAATGTAATATCAAAGATGCCAAACACTTAATATGCAATTGTTATGCTATGCTAATGCCGCTCACAATGTTGTTCAAAATTTTGGAGTATAAATATTATAGAGATTGTTGTTGCCAACTTGTGAAAGAACTTGTACAATTTCCACTTAACATTGATCCCTAAGAATAAGAACTACAGGAGAGAATAGTTCTAAATTTTTGAGAGATATAAATGACCTAAAGGGGTGAACAACAGGTGCCCTGAATTTTGTTTTGCTAATTGTTATAAATTAGGTTGATCATAGACATGATGGACAGGAGATGTGTAAGTAAATTAATATTCATAAATACCTCAACCATTCAGTTTCAGAGTGTTGTGAGCAATTAATTTTTATTGAAACTATAACTGCATTACTTTTCTCAGGTTTCATCCCTGGAGGTATTTTGAAATGATGTTAAATGACGATGTTTGTTTATTGCAGGTCTGTGATTTCTATCGATCCGAGAGGTTGCATCTGATTCACGCCATCAAACACATCATTGGATTTTGTCAAGATTCGGAGCACACTTACCAGGTTCGATAAGGACTTTCTGCTGCCATTTTTGTTTTTCTTAACTACGTCACTTTTTTCTGAGTCAACTCACAGTCAAGGATAGTTTTATTTGAACAGTCTTTGAGCAAGAAGGACTACTCGGAACTTTTTGCTCTTAACTGATGTTTTTAGAATGAAACATTTGCATTTAAGTTGACTCAAGGTGACTCCAAGTTTATCAAAATGTTTGTTTCTTTACTAAACATTTGGTGACATTGTTACAGTCCCAGAACCCTTATCATAATACTTATTATCATCACCTGTTGTCACCATGGTCACTTTATTCGAAAGTGAAGCAAACACAGCCTTTAGGATAAGGGCTTACTTTTAAGAAAGTTTGATGGGTATTAACTATTATTTTACACAGACTCCTTTATGTCCAGCAGTATTAATGTATACAAAATTTAGTATAAAAAGTCTGTAAGAGAACCTCACAGGTAGTTTTGGTTAAGTTCATTTGCAACCATTGCTATCCACTGTCATGGAGATGCTTAGGATAGATAAAAATAGGCAAAAACAGAGATGGTCAAAAACTTCAGATTTCACCTCCTTGAGGCAATAGGCACTCTACTATATGTACTTAAAATGGATCCCCTGACATGGATTTGGGGGGCTTAAAATTGAATAAATAAAACAAGAACAAGAAATGTATCCTTGATTTCAATAAACCTTGAAACATTGTTAAACCTAAGCCATGATAATTGAAACTTGATGCAGTGGATAAAATAAGCAATACTTGTCTTTGGCATTGCTCTTCTGTTAATTAAAATACAGAGCATTGTACTTTTAATTTTCTCATATTGTTATAAACTATGTTTTGTTTTCTTCTTTCTTTGATCCTCAGACTGAGTATTATGACTTTGTTGAAGATCTTCAGGGCAAGGATCTCTTTGGCAAACTTGTCTCTCAGTATAAGGACCGATTTGATGCCCCACCCCCAGAAAAACAAACTCATACACTATTGATGGTGAGTACAGTACCATATCAATCTTTGCTGAAATAAAATCAGAATAAAATCTTTGCTGCATAAATCTTTGCTGCTCAGAAAGAAAGACAATAAAAACTCTATTTTTTGTAAATCTATGACATCACAAATTGTTACGTGTAAAAATGACCTCTCCCAAATAAAAAGTGCATTATTTTATGTCTCAGTAATGAAACGAGCAATGAAGCGTAATATTTGACAAGCTCTATGGCATGTACTTTTTAATCATAGATTTTTGTTAAAAGCATACCTTATTATTAACACACAACAGTTGCTGAGAGTTTACTTTATTGTTTTGAAAATGAAAGTTGAGTGGCAATACAAGTGTTTAATCAACTGGAATTCAATATCTTAACTATTTCTATTAAAGTGAACTATGTGGTTGTCATGGTAACATTGACTATTAAGTAAACCGTTATTTTCATTTCAGACTGAAAGGCAAAGAATCAGATGGTGTGTCCAATGTTTGAGGGAAGAGGTATAATCGTAACTTTTCTTTTCGCCATACTAATATTTCTATATTTAGAGCATTTCGAAAGACGAACGTAAATAGCCACTTATGACTGTAAGCTCTCGTCGTTTCACCATCTTGTTCTCGTTTTCTAGCATTGACAAACATGTTCCTCTTCCTTGTGCTCGATGTAGAGTTTTCTTGGTAACAGAATTTGTTAATCGTCACAAACTATTGAATTCCTTGAATGGTGCAGTATAAATGATGAGACAATTATGATGCCATGCGATGAAGAATTATTAACTTGTCATCAAGCATCATATTACCTTCTCCTGGTCTGTAATGAAAATGGTCAGATCCTGTTAAACAAAGAATGGATTGTTTGTCTATTAGTGTAATTGAGGCAACCTTCTTTGTGCTATACATTGTTTTCTGATGTAACCAATTGCAAACATAGATAAGTAAATTGTAAAAACAAAACAGCTTTTCAATGGTAGCATAGCAAAAGCAAAAAGAAAGAAAAAAAAGACCCCAAATAAACAAAACAGAGCAAAACCAGTTTTTAAAATTGAAAAGGACACCAACCATGATATGAATTTTTTTTGTCATAGTTAGATACAGAAAAGGCCCTGGATGGACAACGTTGAGAAATGTAGGATATTAAGTGAAATGAATAGTAATTGGCTAAGTTCATGAAGGTAAAACATGTTAGTGTGTTCAATAGATATAGAGTTTAGATACACATTGTTACATAGCGATCAGTAGATGGTAATACTCAAGTTGGTTTTCATTAATATTTTTTTTCTAAAGGTTGAGCTCCTAGAGGTAATTCTTCTCTACCTCCATGGCCATGACTCTCCGTCCGATCACCTCCTGACTTTAGCCAAATTGTTCCAGGTGAGACTGGGAGCTAGCTGGGGGCAGTAGTATTATACTTAATAATTCTAATCAGCAGTTAGGTAACACAAGTACAACATCAAGAGTATGAGTACAGTCGTAATTCCTGGGAGCTACTGGGGGCAGTAGTATTATATACATGATACTTCTAATCGGCAGTTAGGTAATACAAGTACAACATCAAGAGTATGAGTACAGCTTTATAGTGCCAGGAGTCAAAAGTGCTGTTCTATTAGTTTTAACAGTATACCAAGAAAATATGCTAGATTTGCAGGCACATACTCACGACAAGTTTGATTTTATTTAATATTAAGCAATCATTTAAAAAGGCTTGAATCTGTGGCTCAAACTCAGGACTGCATTCCTTCTTTAGAGCACCACTGTATTTCTTAATTAAGCCACAGAAATTCAATCAATTTCCAAAAAGGGGTCAATATACTGTATAAACTGTACTAGTGATTGATTCAGATACAATATATCCCTGGAAGAGTTTCAAATTTTGCTTGGAAAGAAGTCAAGCCTATTTTCCCACAAGATGTTCTCAATTTTAAAATCCCCCCCTTGGTTCAGCTTTCAGTTATAAACTGACCAAGTTTATCGTGGATTCGTTTATGTTAAAAATTGCATTGGAAGTATAGGTTGTTGAATTAAAGTGTTTCTTATTAGTAAAATCAGACAAAAATGGACAGAAATGTAGAATGCTACTGTCATTCCCACCCCCCCCCCATCCATTATTGAAGAAATAAATTATTATTATTTTAATTTTTTTGTTGGAGGGTGGAGACATCTTGGGAGTTTTAAAGTTTCTACTTAATTTCTCCAAATTTGTGTGCTCAATTTTCGCTACCCTGTAATACTATTACAGAGGCAGGGATACGGTACTCGTCAACCATACAGGTACCTACTGGACAATGAAGAAGTAGCCAAGCAGTTGACAAGACGGATAGGGTAAGTACAATCTGGGTTTTTTTTTTTTAATTAATTTAATAATGTAGCTTTTCTAATTATGTAGTCAGGAAGATGTGTAAATGAAATGGTACTTTACACTATGAAATGACATTCATACAGACGGTATCCTATACAATCTGTCACCTGTGTAGGATAATGTATATTAAAGTTAGAATCAAGGATAATATACAGTAGCGTCTAGGATAATATATAAAAGTTAGAATAATATTTATAAAACCCAGAGGGTCAGACACTTTGATGTAGCAGGATGTCTTTTCAAAGGCAAACTGGTGCAAACACATATTGAGACTAGAGTAAGAGACAAAAAGTATAAAACTTATAGTACAGCGACGAAGATGATGTTTATATGAACTTATAAGAACCTCTTTCGGGGCATGGTGCAAAAGGCAAACTGGTGCAAACACATAGTGAGACTAGAGTAAGAGACAAAAGTCAGAGTACAACGACGACGATGATGTTAATATGAACTTATAAGAACCTCTTTCGGTGGCAAACTGGTGCAAAAGGCAAACTGGTGCGAACACATAGTGAGACGAGAGTAAAGAGACAAAAAGTCAGAGTACAACAAAGCGATGAACTTATAATAAACTCTTTCGGTGTTATTATTATAATTTATGACAAAATGGATTGATGTTAACATTAAGGCCTGAACCGAGAAGCAGACTATTTGTCCATTTGGTCTTAAAGAAGCATTTCAGTGATTGATATTTTGAAGCTGAACATGGGAATAGATATAGAAGTACAATTATCGATCAAATGTTTCTCTTATATATTTTGACAATGATGTATTAAGACTAATATTCTACCTAAAAGTTATCCTTCAACACGAGTAGTCAGTTATTTAATCCATATTCATGGTAATTGGATGAAAGCAGAATGCATTTTAGCTTCTGATCAAAACTAAAAAAATAAAAAATAAATATTCTGGAATAACTATTTCCCAGAAACTCTTAATCATGTCAAGTTTCTAATCAACCACAGCGCTGGTCAGTTCTCAATTCTGTGTTACCGAGAGGCGATCGAAGGGAACTTCAACATTAGGTGCACGGCGGCATAACAACGATATGTTTAAATGTGGGTTTGATTTGTGAAAGTTATTTTTCTTTGACAATTCATATGTATCTTCTTTCATCATCAATACAGGTTTCTGTGTTCAATGATTGTGATTGAATGTATGGACCTCTACTCTTTGATGGATGTAGGCGATCAGGCAAGGTGAGAACGCATTCTTCAAATTTTGACATAAATATTTCATTACAATTGTCACTTTTCATCTTCTTTGTGGAAATTTTGATATTTCAGTGGCAAACAATGTCTGTCAAATGGGTGATATCATTTACCAGATCAACTTTTGTTCCCAATAATACATGTTCCATGGACTTATTTATCCAGTTATGGTGTACATTTTCTTTTCTTACAGCGTCGAGAGCCACAAACTGATTAAGGACAAACGACTCTCAGAGGTAAACTATCGTCTTGGATTTGATTTACACAATTAGTTTTAATAATGTTGGTTTGAAGGATGATTGAGGACAGGAAAAATATGGAAACATTATTTTGATGTTTTGTTTATATTTTTTATTTTGTTGGGATTACCTATGAAAATAGCTGGAATTTTGATCTGGCATACAAAAATTATCAGCATTTTTAATGCACCACAGTTATCGACAGGAAAGATTAAAACTGGTATTTTTGTTTCTCAAAATATTTTTTTTAAAGTTGATTACAATTCAGTAGAATGCTTACACTCTTGCATATCATCCTTTGATGCGTAGTAATTAACATTATGCGTAAAGAATATTCCAAATTAATTGACACAGAGTGGTAAACCCTTTTTTTCAATGTAATGTAACATGACAGACATGAAGACCAAACTGGTGTTGGTTCTGATGTCATCACCAACTTTCCAGAGTCTAGAGTTATTGATATGAAATAAAGCAACGTTGAACCTATCAATCTTAAAATGATTTTTTTTTTAGCAGCGGTCAGATATCATTTCCAGTTTAAAAGTCATTTACAGACATGCCAGCCTGTTTGGATTTTCTGTCCTTGTTACGAAAAAAAAATGCCAATAATTATGGAAATAGGGATTTTTATCTATGTAGTTAATGGATTTTGCATGCACCTGCATTTCTCAAACACAATGCCTGTTTGAGACAGCCATACATCTCTAGTAGGTCTGGACTAACAGTATTCTGACTTCTCATATCCTCAGACATGTAACTCTTGCTTCTGCATTACCAAGACATAGAGTTTAAGAATTCCACAGATAAAGTCATAAATGGGAGCGTGGTGGCCAATTGGCTAAGGCGTCGGACTCGTGATCCAAGGATTGCTGGTTCGATTCCTGCCTAGTTCATTACGTTGCGTCCTTGGGCAAGATGCTTTATCTCACTTGCCTCTCTCCACCCAGGGGTTAAATGGGTACCTGTGAGGTAACTTGTCATTGGGCGCAGTATATCACTGCTGCCGTCTGGAGGGATTGTCTCTGGGACAGGTTATCATTAAGCAGGGGTAATATAACTTGTAAGTGCTGTGATATGGTTTACCATGAATAGCGTAGCTAAATGCCTAATATTATTATTATTATTATAAAATATCATGAAAAAACCATTGATGTATCATTACTAACAGATCTTTTGTGAATGTATTAAAGTCAAATATGCAAAGACTTCCGTTACAAAGTCAATTCAGGCCAAAAATATCATCAAAATTTATATGATATTGTTGCAACTGATCTTTGAGGGTTAAGTGAGAAAACATGTCAATTAATGCTGTGTATGTGGGAAGATGATGCCAAAAACTAAAATGTTGGTTTTGTGTATGAAATACTCATTCTCTTGATTATGGAATTGTTAGTGTTTTCCTAACTTGGCATCTCTGCATTTGTCCATAGATATGTTTTCATTTTTCGTTCCACAGGAAATAGGGAAGATGATCGATTCTATGGGGAATTCAGAACCCCAAGCTCCCGTCCTTCTGGCATGGATGGCCATATGTGCTATGTCTTGGCCACAAGAAGATCTTCCTAAAGTTCAAGTTTTTGGTCAAAAAGCCCTCAATCTTCATGTTTTCAAGTACCTCGTCGCAGAGCTGAAATGTCTGGCTGCTGTAAACGACAAAGCTGTAAGTGACAGACTTGAGTTTTTCACGTGTTTGGTACAAGTTTATTTTATTACGGTTACTAGTTTTGTCTTGTTATGTGAAAGAGAACGTTTCAACTTGTGGTAGCGCAAGCAGTAGGTATTGCATACCAAGGAAACAAGTTTAATTCTTTAGCTGTTGAATTTGGTAGACTTTCACCAAAATTGTGCTGCATTTCAAGGGTATTCTGGGGCTTGTTTCAATACTACTACATTTTTGTCAGGTCTATAAACAAAGATTTAGATGTTGAGATTGTCTAAATGCAAGAGACAATCAGTTTCTTTATTGTATAAAGAACACTCTTTTACATACATGCCATTGTATGCCGTAATCTAGCCGTAATCTAGCTCTGTAACCAACCTTTTTCTTTTCAAACAATGTTAAACATGTTTCACTTTGAGAAAATGCAGCAAAATCACTGTTTGTAAAACTTGCTCAGCAACCTACCGAATGTTTTTAAAAATGGAAGAGCATACAATCAAACTTAACCAAGCTACCAAATAATTGTATCACCATATATGAACATTAAGTACCAAGTCATTAATGATTCCTTTAAATTTATAAACTCTGTCATCCAGAATCTTTTGATAGCATACTACGGAGCCACATACAGAAATCCAAAATTTTCAACAGTTCAATCTTCTCTTCAGTATTGAAAGAATTGTTGACTAGTTTAAAATATTTTTTAACTGCATTGTTTTGGGTTTTAATATCTATGGTATCAAACATTTGCCAAAAGACATTTAACAACTGTAACAACTGTCTCATTGCAGATGCCATCATTGGTAGCTCACTCTGTGGTCTATGCTTTAGTTTCGCTTTTACTCTCAACGTTCCAAGAGGATACGCTGGGATCAACAAAGGTAAGATCTCCGTAGGTCTGGTTATTCTAAATTAAATTGCAATTGTTTCAAGACACCAAGGTTTGCATTTATTTTCAGTGTTGTTGTTATGATGCAACTCCATTCCAACGCTTGATATACTATGTTTAGTGGCACTGGACGGTGACAACAAGATGCATACAAGAAGAAAGGCTCAAACAATCAACCCTTGATTTTAAGATGTTTTTTTCTTTTTAATTGTGAGTAAAATTATAATTTGAAGTACAGTGGAAGAGAGCAATGAAGAGATATTCCAGTGGCTAAAGTTGATTGCTTAGTAAAAATACTCTAAATGTTCTGCATCTTCAGGTCAAACCATATCCTCTTAGCATATAGTATGACGAAGATAGAATTTATATCAAATGTGGTGGTATTTTACAGTAGAGTGAATAATGTCTTCATCATAATTCAGCTGAAAATGCTTTTGCTTTTTTGTGACAATATTAACTCTGTCATTCACAGGTGAAAATTGAATATTTCTCAAAAGAAGGTGGATTTTTATTAAATTCCAAATAAAGTGAACATTGACAGCTGAACAAACTTTCCAATGTATCAATATGCAAGGACAAATTAACGAGATACTGATAATAAGAAAGTAACGTCTTTGATGAACAAATACCATTATGACATCACAGACCACCTATCGAGTATACTCTGATCATCTCCAGAGAATAATCATGAGTGAAGCCAGTCAAAATAAGTTCCATTCAATCAAATACATCTTGAGTTAGGGGCAAGTTATTGAGATTGGGTTTTCAACAAACAGTGTGGAATATTTTAATTTCTTTTCCAAATAAGTGTCACATTTTTGGCCACCGGAATATCCATTTAAATAGCAAATGTAGCAACTGCATAGGATTATATATTAAAAAAAAGTCTTTAGAGTCAGTGAGGAGTTTAAATTGCTTTAGGGAAAGCTATTTCACTTCTGACAAAATATTTACTATTTTCAACTATTATTCTCTATTCAACAAAGAAAATCTTTCTTTATTTTGATTTTATAAACTGTGTCTATTCACTCCTGTAGGATCTTTCTGAACTATTTGTACAACTACTGAGCCAACCACATCTCTGTCAGGACTTCTGGTCAGCAGTGAGTAATAATTATTTCATGATAATTTAAACCAATAAAGGAATAACGAAGGTGGAATAAAAAGTAAATAAAAAAATAAACAACAAAGATCAAAGATTTCTGTCAAAATATTATTTTATGTCATTATTTATGTTTTGTAGATAAACTGTGGTCTTTTATTATTATTGAGTATATTTTTATTGCTGTCTATATTCTTATACAAAATGTAGGCTAGGTGAATCTGCTATGAAAGTTTGCTAGGTCTAAAGCTAAGTGCTAAAATGTGTGTTAGAGAAAAGTACAACGATTTTTGGAATTCTTAAAGTATCTGTTGTGACATTTAATGAAACACCATTTAATGTAATGAATATAATGTAATAATATATTATGTGTTCAAGTATATTGAAGGCAAGGGAAATGATGCTATATGTATGACCATCTGCTTGAAGGTGAATCAAAGTCCCCAATTTTGGCTAAATATGACAGAGGGCTATGTGAAGAACAAATCCCTCAAACAGCTACATAAAGCTTTATTCAGTTTGGTAATATCCTAGTTTAAAAGTCATGTCATTTTGTAGATCTGTGATGTCATATTGCCATTAGAACCTGAAACCTGTTTACATTTCTTACGTTTTTTGTGCCATCATTAGGGCAAGTTGAGAGGTTCATTATTTTGCGATTCAACATCTGCAAAACCTGTCTCCATGACAGAAAATAAAATGAGTACTAAATAAAGAAAAAACACAAAATATTGAAGCGTGCACATGTGGCTTGATGATCATTGATGTCATATTTAGACTTGATTAAGTCTTCAAGCCTTGTGTGTGAAGGAACACTGAATCTGTGATAACCTCCTAAATGAATATAACATTGTTCTTAGCTGCTTGTGTGTGACAGTTATCTCTATCACATAGATCAGTAATGATGGTCGGTTCTAATTTTCGTTGACGTGAGACGAAGAGACTAGTATTACATACAGGCTAAGCCTTACTTATTGGAAGTTATTGCAAACATGTCTTTTTTTTTCTTGTTTGATATAAAAGAAGGATGTGTCAACATTTGTAATCAATTTTATTTGCAGGATTTTGAGGGAAATCAAGGATCCCTGCTACACACAGCTATAGAGAAGTTTCCTATTGAGTTTTCACCTCTGATGAACCTTGCCACTGCTCTTGCATCGGAGGGCAGCAAACGAGTGAGTGATGAAGTTAATCGTAACAGTAAAGAGAATTTTATGTAACGGTTACATCTATCCTGGCTTCATATCCTATCACAGTGGCTGCTAGCCGTGTATTATGCTGCATACTGGAAGATCTATATATGTCTTAGGGGAGAGAAGTTCCCTGTCTGATCGAGATAAATTCATAGTGAAGTGCACAGCAGTAAAACACTAAGCCGGTAGAGAGGCGGGGGGGGGGGGAGGGGTGATGTTTGTATGTGTAGCTTCCTACTTGAGAGTTGGGTTTACCTGTTGCATCTTTGTGATGGTTGTCTTCAATCAGGACGAGCAATTTCAGATCCAAGATCCAAAACTGCTACGTTTTTAGCAGAGTGTTTGATCACATTGTGTTTGGTCTTCATGCTGGGAGTAGTTTGAATTTCTACAATGTCATTGTAATAATGTTTGAGCCAAGACTACTATAGTTCTATTTGAGAACTGGTTATTTAAATATGGTGGTTCCAATAGAAGATTTCTCCTTTATTCAATGGTATTGTACCACAATTACTTATTCAATCCACTCTACACACTTAATTTGTCACTTTCCAAGCTTAAATCAAAATAAAATAAAACTGTTAGCACACTGCTTATCCACTAGAGAGCCTGTGTAAAGGAATGTGCAAAAGTAAGTTGGCCTGACGTTTCGATCCTAGCAGGATCTTCTTCAAAGGCTAAATGACAAGTAACAGTAACAGAAGGGACAAAAATATGCACAGAATACAGACAGGTTAATGAGCATGGTGAACACAAAGAGATAGATGTAAGGGGATAAGTAGACAAGGGATGGAGAGAAGAAAGAAAGAAACCAACAGGGCAAGAGGAGAGTTAGGAGATAAACAGTGGAGGGACAAAGAGAGGATTAAGGGAAGGGGGTTGGGAATAAACTGGAGGACAAAGACAGAAAGGTGTGGAGGAAAAAGGGTGGAAGAGAGCTATGATAAGAGGAGTGAAGGGGGGGGGGGGGGGAACATGTATTCTGTGCGTGTTTTTGCGTACTTTTACACACACTTTCCAAGCTTGTTAGAGCATAGATAGTTTTCCACTGACATGCTCTACCCCACCATAGGATAGCTGGTGGATTGGAATTAATATCATGGCATTTGAAATCTACCCAGCATTTTACCGGGGTCTACCCAGCATTTTACCCGGGATTATGAGCTAAAAGAGGTGAAAGTTTAGCACAGTAATTCCCATTCCAAGTAACAGGTGTTGTTGCATTCAGGCCCCAATGAATTCTGATATGTCTTCAAATAGCCTCATTCCTCTTGATTTGAGTAGTTTATTTCATTCTTTTCTAAAAACAAGCATACAGAATAATAGTAACTGCAATCATAGCAAGTAAGTTTCACGGTTCACGTTACCATCCAGTTACCTCTAAACAATGGTTTGGTGAAGTGATAAACCTGTTTGTTGTGGTATTGTAACTACAGAAAATTAGTTTAGCATGTCAACCTGGTTCACGGTACCATCCAGTTACCTCTTAACAGTGGTTTGGTGAAGTATTCACCTGCTAGTTGTGGTATGGTAACTAAAGAAAACTAGTTTAGTATGTCAGCCTGGTTCACGGTACCATCGACGTACCTCTTAACAATGGTTTGGTGAAGTGTTAGACCTGCTAGGAGAATTGGATATGTAACAAGAACTTAAACCTACTGACAGATTCTGTCCTTTTCTCAGATTTTCACTCTGTTTCAACGACTACCAACATTCCTTGAGCCTCTCGACAACAACAGAGCCGAAGACATTGAAGATATCAGGGCAGGCCGATGGAGATTAAAAAAGACCAAAATAGTGGCCAAAAAAGGTAAATGATTCTAAGTCTCTGTATAATCCAGATTCCTTGTTAGAATCTATTCAACCTATCATATCATTTCATATGTGCATGGAGTGTTAAATGGTAAATTAATGAATGCTTCCTACATAAATATAAATGTCTCATGGTCACTTCAAAATTTCTTTTTTCAATTACTCTTCTAGCCCTCCTTTGGTGATTTGCTTAACTTTGATTAACATGTGAAGAACAAAGCAGACTTCAGTGTCTGTACAAACTACAGTAAATTCAGTGGACTTGCTTAGTACTGGCTTTTGAATCGGAAAATATTTTTTCTGTTCTTTTCAATGGGATAGAAACAATATTATTTGCCCCTTTCATACTGACTTATTGTGTCCTCACCTCTCTCAGTATTTGGGATTGTGCTTCAATACCATGATCAGGTATCACCAATTCAGAGATCTCTTGGGAGCAGAAATCAACCTCATGAGTCTGTGCCTATAAAAAGTTGAAGGTTTATACAGTCTTGTTTGAGGCCAAGGCCTCCTCACATGACTTTACAACTAAACCCCTACAATTAAATTTGCCTATACTTGTCAAAAAGTTAATACTTGATAATCACATTGAAAGGATTTTCTAAAAGTTAATATATATGGCTTTCTACCATTTAGGACTACTGCGCTATACTTAACTACATTTAGGATAAGTGGTAGGTTCAGACTGTTAGTGGAACACACATAAAGATGATTCATTCAGTTACATCAGGTACAATTCCCTTATTATGCTGATGGTCTTCATTATTAATTAAGTAAGTAAGTAAGTAAGTAAGTAAAACTTTATTGATCCCAAAGGGAAATTCAGGCACTCGCTCATAAAACAATGAAAATGTTACAAAAATAGATGTGTATATTGTACAATAAAACAGTAAGAATAACAAGAAAAAGTCAATATATGAGAGTCAACGTAACAAAACCTCATTGAAAAGCTTAATTGCACGGGGTATGAAAGAATCTCTGTATCTATTGGTTTTGAGACAAGGAAGTCTCAACCTGCCTCTGGACATCTGACTACTATGAAGTAGTAATAGTTTGATAATATTCTTCCTGATGTATGTACAGTTTAATGCACAAGAGTGATGATGTTTTATAGGGGTTTATTTTGGTCACTCTCATAGGTGACAGGTCAAAGGAGTTCAACATCCCAGAAGGAACAGAAGGTCAGCTGATCAATAGGTCAAATGGTAAGATTTTCTACTGTTTGTATCATTCAAAACCCATTAATTTCTTGAACAATTCACTGATGTAACAAATTGGAGGAGTTGTATTAGGTTCATCTAACAGCAACAGGTATTGCCCTATTAACAGTGTAAGAGACAAGCACTATGTTCTATTTCACTAAGAATTCTGCTGTTTTTTCATACTTTTTTCATCCTTTCTTCATACTTGCCAAAATTCCAGTTGAACTCTCCATTTCATCTTTAATGCCTGTATTTTTGTGGAAGACAGTTGTAACTTTGTGTTATGAATTATTGCATGTGATTTATATGTTAATTATGCACCTATTTGTCACCATTACTAGAGATAGCATGCCTGTTAATTTGTTCTTTTTACTCTGCCTGGTAATCATCCCATTTAAATTCCTTCCATATTTATCTATAACATATAAGTTTCAATGAAGGGATGTACTACACATGCAAGAATCAACTGTCCCAAATCGTTATTTGTATCGGAAACTGTCCCGGACCCTCGGCATATAAGATCATCACAACATCATTAATAACTTTCCGTCAATCCATACATTTTACTTGTCGGTTTCACAGCTGCTCCTCTCATACAGTGGGAGGTAGAATATGATGCCTGGGAACTTTATGCATGCCTCACCGATTGGCTGACTAAAACTGCTCAGCAAGGCTACGTAGCAGGTTCGTATATGAAACTGTTTTCAATGTTGTCCATTAAAATAGTTGCCGACAAAAGGTAGAAGCAGCTCAATGAATCAGTCTGTTATGTTTTGAGTGATTCACACAGAATATCTGATTACCTGGTTGTCAGCTTGCTTTATGCTGACAGTTCAGTCAATGTACCCCAACCCTACTCCCATGATGATGTTAATGATCCCTTGTAATGTAATTCTTGACAAACCATTTTGGCCGAAAATGCCTCCCTGATCGCTGGAAATGGCACTTCCCAGGCCTTGTAAGTTGCATCTAAGCATTTTCTATTTTGAAATTACTAGCGATATCATAAAAACATACAAAAGAATATGCTCAAGCGGGGGGCGGTCGCCCCCTTCCCCCCTCCCCCCCCCTTTGGCTACGTGCCTGCCATGTACCAATGTGTCTATGTTGAGTTGGAATTCGAAGCAACTGGAAAAAGAAATTGTACTGAAGTCTTTCCTTTCTTATAGCTTATATCTTATTTAAACATAAGATAGTTTTCAGGTCATCCATTTAATGCTTACAATGTTGCATGCATATCAGGTGATTGTTATTAATGTTCTTTTGTTCTCATAGAAAGGCATACCTTAATTTATAATATTCGCTTTGCAGATGACTACTCAGCAGGCCTCGACAAATATTTTTAAAACTACTCGCCAACTGGCAACCGAGTCTAAAATTCTACTCGCCAAAACGTTAAATTTACTCGCCATTTTTTGTCGCTAAGTGTTTGTGTGATATAAGCCTAGGTAGTATGGCCTAACTTATGATATCGCGTTATAGTGTTACTGTTAGTTGTTCACAGCAAAAACGATCTATTTGAATTGTGTTCGTCAATAGTGTTTAAAACATGATATATATGAAAATATAAAACGGTGGTTACACCTATCGTGCATCATTTAGTTTGAGAGATTAGTATCAAATATAAGTTTCGAGCTGGTGAACAGAGCTGTTCCTTAGGACCTACTTGTAACAGTGCACTTCATAATTCTACTGTGATGTGTAACATTAGGCAATGGGCCTTTGTTGATTGGCTCACAAGTTAATAGTAAGCCTATCGTATAAAGGCAGTGAGCGAATGAGCCACTCGCCAAAATGTCGAGCGTAATGCATTTTTTGCTCGCCAGTCGCAAAATTCTAGTCGCCATTGGCGAGTTGGCGACCGTATTTGTCGAGGCCTGCTACTCAGAGTTTTTTTAGATTTGTGTTTGTATCTATTTAATAGTTATGTTGATTTCCTTGTTTTGACAGAAATTGTTCTCCATGAGGTGAAGGACATTATACAGTTGGTTACAGCTCTGCTGGAATCTAATTGGTCAATTCATAAACAGCTTCAACCAATCACAGAAAGCATTGGGCCACTCCTATCAAGGTATAGTTATAGTTTTCTGTTTTTTAACTGTGGAGTGATATTCCTGTAAATAGAGGTTATATTTGCATAATAGAGTTATTTGTAATTTGTGGGAAACAGGGATTACTATTTGCATAATCAGTAATCAATGAATACCTTTGCATTTTCACAAGTAATGCCACCTAATAAATAGGGATCAAGTGTTTTTTCAAGGGTTTTCTTTTGTTATTTGTTCAAGGTATATTAGTATTGGACAAGCAAGGATACCTAACCAATATCGATTCTCATCTTCTTAAAGTATTTTCTCAGACTGTTTATCCACTTATGTTTACTGGCTGAGGTTGTTGTAAGCCACAGTAGGTGACAACAATTAACTGACTGTTCTGGTGGCAAAATCTGAAGCATTAGGTCAACAAGTTTAATACCCCCTTAATGATGTTTGTATTAACACCCATTCCTGTTTCCTTTCTGACTTTTATATCTGGTTAGATACATCATACTCTGAACCATTTCAAAGTTCTCTTGTTTTATAGTTAACTTAGTTAAATCATTAACAGAGAAACCACTGTATCATTGACCTATGGTTGGCTAGAATGGGATTTGCACCATCGGCCACCCCAGGATTTCAAATAGTTTATTGTTTGGTAAGCATAGAAAAAGATAGAATGAACCATTGTTTTAACAAAGTCATGTAATATTAAGTAAGTTAAAATCAGTTGTGAGGATATGATCATGCTTATGTGGATATGGGGGAAATTTGTAATGACTCCAAGACCCAAGTATGAGTTAAATCCGACTTATTGTATTAGCGCCTTTCATTTATTACATCATTTAGTATAAATGTGCACAGTATATATGTATATATTAGTATTAGTATATATTAGTATATATATTAGTATATATATTAGTATATATGTATATAGTAGTATTAGTATATATTAGTATATTTTAGTGTATATATTAGTATATATGTGCACATGTGCCACCAGTTGTAGCCTTTCATTCTTTGTCAGCTGTATCGTATCGTTGACACCACCAAGGCCAAATAGACACAATCAAAATATTTATAGCATAAATTACAAAGGCAGGCAGGCTGACTGAACCTGTGGCAAGAGTTACATTAATACGGTTGGCTGCAGACTTATGTAAAAAACAAATGATATAATAGTAGAAACTTGTAAAACTGACCACAGTGGATGAGTTCTTTCTCCATCTTATTATTTACAGTCTATCAAGACTACAGTCTCCACCTCTTGAGCTCATCGCGGGGTGCATTAAATGCCTCAACGTCATTGCCACGCAGGAACCGCAAAAGGTAAAATGCTCTAAGAATGAACTGACTAGATGTACCTGCGGTTCGCAACGATATTTGCTACATGGAGATTAGCATTCCATGCCCTTAGTATTTTTTGGAATTCAATCATTATTGGTAGTTTGGTTGTGGCACATAGTTTGAAGTATTCTTGTGACTTAGCCGACAGCACATTGTTTGGTAATAGTTGGGGGGTTGTTTGGTAAAGAAAAATTTATTTTCTTTAGTCTTACCCACTATTAAATTTAGAGCATTGTGTCATTCTTAACCGTTAGTGTGAGATGGGGGTCCTTTCCCTTTGAGATATTTTGTTCAAATTGAGATGCTTAGATGCAAACTGGTGCCATATTGTGCAACTTTTGATATGATGTTGAAGAATTTTAGACTACTGTACACTACAAGTTTTTAATATACTGTCTGCCAGTGTTCGAGGGGGGGGGGAGCCTTACCCTTGATTATGTTCAGTGGAGGGTAGTGGGCTAAAGAACCCCAGAGGTACCCACATGGTTGTGCCCCTAAATTATAGTGTTGTGTGCACATGTAATAAGTGTTAAAAATGATTTTAATTTATGTTGCAATTTTGCAGGTATGGCAAGTTCTGCAAGATTGTGGCTTTCTTCCTCAAACTGGAAACTTATACACAGATGTTGAACTGGCTGTTAGGTAAGATAGTCTAAGTTTACTGCCAACTTTAAAACCTGAAAATACAGAGTCCAACATGTTCACAATCAGTTTAAGTCGAGTGTAACACTTTGGAATTAAAACTGGAAGGGTATTGCCAGAGGAGTACGTCCTACAAGTGATTTTTGGACTTGAAAAGGCATGGGATTATGTAATATAAATTGTGGATTATCATGCCAAAATTTACAATTTCACACACTCACACAAATGCAGTCAAACAACTGTAGAATTTCAGGTAGTGTTTAACATCACAAGGTCCATTGAGAGAACAATCAAAAGAGGTCCATTAGAAGTAAACTGAGGAGTGAACTTATTGCAGTTATCAGTAATTATCCCATTTCTCTGTTATTGAACATTCGGGTCTGTAAAGTCACCTCATCAATTGGCAATTATTGAAGTAAAGACCCAGCTGGGTGGGATCATTGGTCCCTGACCTTCATGAAGAAGAACATCTTTGAAATACAAAATTTAAGTCAGTGTTGGGTACATGTATGTATGTATTTTAGATCCTCCTGCAAGCAGGAACTTGCGAAGAAGCCTCATTGGCTTATCAAAGCCGCAAGCTGACCGAAGTCAGTCTCTTGCATTCATATTTGACGTCCATGATTATGAATTGTCAATTGTCAACAACTCTGTAACTGGACGACATACATTAATCTTGGAGTGACTCGAACTGGGGACCATATGATTGGAAGGCACTGGCGTTAACCACAGAGCTAACACTCCTTAGTACATAGAATACCATAGTACATAGGGTACATAGGATAGATATTCTTGTTGGGTGCTTTAAATTATCTTTCACTAAGTTTCATTAACTTATTTAATAATTCTGCTATGTTTACAGTGGTGAGGGTATCTATCCAGGTGACCTTGGGAGGCTTCTGCAGGAGAAGGAACAACCATGTGGTCAATACCATGTCACTAAAAGCTACCTGGAGATTCTTCAAACCATTGTCAAGGTCAGTAGCTTGTGTTATGTCCTGAAAGGCAGGTCACTTAGTTCATCCACGCAGCCAAATGTTCTTGCCGGAGAAGCCAACTGGCTTTATTACTCGCACATCACATCGGTTAAATACCCAATATAAACAGGTCGAGCTCATTTTGGATTTATCTGTACCGTTTGGAATGACCATTTCAGGTGGGAAAGTATGTGCAATTCTTGGAAGAAATACCAAGCTCCTTATTTTTGGCGATCAGGAATTGAACCTACAACCTCTCAGCTACTAGATTTCATTGTTTCCACCCGGATTAATGTTCATATTCAAACATGTGTTACATATTATGTGTTTCTTCATAGCATTTGATACAACCTTTAATTCTTGCAGGCCCTGTCATGTTCTGACACAAGTGTAGCAGTTTCACAGGATTTACTGGCCTGCATTATATTCACTCAGAAGTACATCTTTGCAAACTTTCAGAAGTGGCGATATGTTACCTTTTCAGATAAAGATGAAATTGGTCAGTAACATTTGCTTTTTTTTACTGCTTCTTTATCATCTTTTTTCCTTTTTCGTGTACTGTGTAAGCTAAACTAATCTATTGAAATTTGTCTTCTTACAAATAAGTTCTCTACAGCTAATTCCCTATCTCCTCTTCTGTCCTTCCCACCCCCCATCCCCTCCCTTACTGTCTGGATGAATGCAAGTATTAGTTCAGTGTCTGCTACCATTTATACAGCTCTCTTACAACTTGTTCATCAATTGTGATAAAAACATTTCTTACATCATCTTGAAGGACGACAAATCATTTAGCAATATTTGGAAGGATTCAAAAGTTACCGTCAAAGCGGCTGTAGTATTTTGATCTTGCTTAACTGAAAGGTCTGTCAAAATTTGAAAGTTTTGCTTTAATTTGTAGGCTTTATGCTCATAGCAGAAGTCATTGAAATTTAAATCACTAGAACCATTTCAAGTGAGTCCAAATTCCCATTCTTCCAGAGCTATTAATGAATTCAGTCAAGGTTTGCATTATTTGCAATCACAGTACTACAGGGATGGTTAAGAACGTTTAGCAATTATGTGTTGCATGTATGCTGTAATCCCTCTTGCTCCTCCTCCTCACCCCCCCCCCCATCCATATTCACCTCTAATCTTTCCTTCTTCTACCATAACCTTGACATCATATAAAATAATAAATAAATAACATATTTTCTCTTGAATGTTTGTAACAGGATTGAAGACATTAGAAGTTTTTCATCATGTTCTGAATGTCGTACCGGTCCCAGTAGAAAAGTTTCAGAAGACGGATCATAAAAAGAAAAGGTCAGGTTTATACCGATGACTTGATAAATGATCGTTAATTTCCTCTTCTCTTTGTCTTGTCGTTTATGCAAATGTTCCAAAGGCAAACATTTACCATTTCTAATTATTTCACTTTGTTTGAAACATAATATATTAGTTTCAAACACAAGAATCTTGATGATGTCATATTTAGACTTGCTCAAGTCTTTGCTGTTGTCATCAAATGAAAACTTTCACCACAGTTCTCCTTCAAAGCTCATTGCTTTGTCATATATTTTTTCATATTATTGGACAGTATGTCATCAACATAACTCACATAACAATTGAATGGTTTTTGGAATCTTAATTTTTTTTTTTTTTTTAAATCTTCTTTTGATGGTGATTTGTATCAATGTTGAACTTTGTGATTGTTCCTATAGTGTGACTGTGCTGGAAGCTTGTATACATGGCCTATTGTACACCCCAGCGGGACAGGCTTTACTCTCTGTCGCTGGGACAGGAGTCGATACCTTGGAGCAGAAACTGATCGAGAATGGGAGGTGAGAAATCAAAGACGCCATTTCAAAGAATGTCTTTATCCTCACGTTCTTATAAGAAATAAATGTGTTTATAAAGTAGTCTTCCAGTTCATGCTTGGTTTGCAGAGATTAAATAGACTGAATTAATCCTGGTAAACAGACTTTATTCCATTCCCATCAGAGTACACAACACTGTAGTTATTACAGTGAATAATTTATCTGGTATTACATGCAAAGCATGCGAGAACAAATGATTATAATGCAGTCAATTTGAGACACCAGAAGACACCCAGCCATATGACATCCTTCCTTGTTACATGTTCAAATGAACTTTACGACTCTCTCAGATTAGTTAGTCATGTAAAACCTACAGTATAACTTGGTCCTTTTACTGTGAAGTGTGAATTTGGTATTTTCAAGGCAAGAAATCCATACTTTGACTTGCTTCCTCACTTATATCTTACCCCAAACAGATGTTTGAATCTTTGAATCCTTAAGGCACAACGATGGTTTCCATTTGTCATAGTTTTAAACGTCTGATCATGAGGACAGAAAGTCTTAAAAGGAACGCAGAAAATTCATTTGAAGATAAGAAATGACAAAACTACAAAAAATTCCACAAAACTTACTGTTCATTGAATTGAAGCATTTTACATTTCAATCTTAGCATATATTTTTACCTGCTTTCATAGTTTGACTTGCTTTCTCACTTTTATATGCCCCACTTTTATCTTGAGCTGAATCACTAGGCACACCTATGGTTTTCATTTGTCATAGTTTTAACCTCTGATGAGGACAGAAGTCTTAAGAGGCATGCAGAAAATTCATCCGGAGACCAGAAATGACAAGAATTTGAAAATTTTTCACAAGACTTGCTGTTCATTAAATTGAAGGATTTTACACTTTCAATCTTAACATATTTTTTACCTGCTTTCATCGTCTACAACTTTCCACAGTTCTATGCAAGGCAGTGCTTTAGACCTCTGTCAACTCATTAAATTATCCCTCTCTGTGCTGAATCGTCTGTTGCTACTGAAGCCCCTGGGCCAACCAGCCTGTCCCTTGGAGGAAGCCCTCACCGCCCATACCACAGGCCTACCCCATCAACCGCACCTGGTAGCAGTGATTGCCGGATACATTTATCACCGTCAGGATCCAAAGTTACCGACTCTGGCCACTTTGTTTCTCAGGAGACTAGCAGTGGTAAGAATCTTTGGTTTTTCATATGTTGGGTTTCTTCTGTGTGATGTTTGAGGTTAACTCTTAGGACATGCTGTAGATAGATGATATAGATTTTGTAATATGCTTTTGTTTCTCTGTCTTGTGTTATGATATAGCTGTGTACAGCTGTGAGGCTAATGTGTTAGTATTAATGTTAAGCAATGAGCACAGACCTGTCAGGAAAACAATTTGTGTTTCCTGAGGTTGGTATATGTCTCAGAGCCTTGAGGAACACCTGACATCTCAGAAGACTGTATAGGACTTGTGCAGAGAATGTTAAAGAGAAAGACCCTCCTCCCTACCCCACCCTCATCCCTCATCTACATCCCTTCCTCAAGTATAGAAGTTTATTTCATGTATTGATGTTCAGTAGGCAGTAAGTTACAGCTTACATCAATAATTCATTTCTGTTTCATCATGTTTCTTTAGTTACCAGTATTAAAGATGCCTTTAATAGACGATGACCATCAAAAAAATTTAATATGCTACAATCAAATTTGGCAATGATACCTGACATTAGTACATGTGGATCATTTGTTTTCCTTCTTTTCACATATAAGGTTGCTCCAATGTCACTTTATGGTTGTCTTGGAAACCAAGCACCGGCAGTGAGAGATACCTTCATCTCCCGGTTACAGAATCATGTTGAGGTAAGCCCTGCTATACTGGTAGGTGGACACTGTATCACTGATCTAAAAGACTGCCAATCAGAAGTCCCCATATCAATATTAAGTCCCTAAGTCAAGATATTATTGATTGCAGCTTTAATATTATAACCGGTTAAACACCCACACTTACTCTATGAAGTTGATTACGGAAGGTGGTCTGTGATGTTGTCATAGCAAATGTTCTTCTAAAGCCTCAATTTGTTTATTATAATCTTCTTCTTTATCCTTGACATTCGAAACATTTGGAGAGTTTACTTTAATTGTTGTCAATGTTATCTATTTTAAGAATTCCATCAAATCGTAACTTTTCTTTGTATAAATATTATTTTCTTTTGCAGACAGAAAAAGAAAAGGAAATATTATAACAAAAGCAAATTGTCATTTCAACTCAATTGCTATGACAACATCACTTACTTTCTTTGCTGTTGTCAGATGCACATCATAAAATATCATAACATTTGAAAAAACAAATCATATCTTTGCCATATAAGATGCTATGAGGATGTGGTTTGACCTAAAGATGCAGAAATTTCAATTTCAATTGCAATGAACTTTCAGCCTCAGGGAATACTCCTTCAAAGTGGAGAGTAATGATTACGTTTCTTCTGTTTCTTGTGGTGTTCTATTTTATAGGTAGATAAACTTTGCACTTTCTTCTGTCTTTTTCATTGGATCCTTTTGTTTCAAATGTTTTAAGGATACTCGGTTAAAAGTGGGCATCTTGGATCTGTTGACACAAGCAGTGGAGACGCAGCCAGGACTGAGTGAGTTATTCCTGAACCTCAAGCCAAAGGAAAAGACCGATGAGAAAGCTGGCAAAAAGCAGTCTGCCGATGCGGACGTCCAAGAGGTAAGGAGTTAATACCGGTAATATTTGGCGATAGAGGGCAGTAGCTTGAAGTTATTTATTCTCACCTTATGAGATGATTGTTCTCTGTTATCAATGTTTGTTTTTGTTTTGTTTTTTATGTTCTTTTGGGGTTATCAGGCCCAAAGTTTAACAAGTTTAGCCATGTGTCCAAATTATGATGGTGCTTTTCTTTTTTCTCTTTGTAGATGGAGATTAGTAAATCGAGCGTCTTAAACACAATTCTCGAGCTGTTGGAAGAGGAAAGACAGGTATGCATAACTTTATGCAATACATGAGACGCCGTACAAATGTCAAGTCAATTTCTCCAGTATGGATTCACCTTGATGATTATTACAATTGATGGCTTTGTTTTTGATATCCACATGGCCAACGCTGATAGTGTAAATGAGAGCCCTAAATCCTTGATAATACTCCACCCCATCCCCCTCCCATTCCCCTACCCCTTCCCCTCCCAGATGGAATCACATATTATGAATGATATTCAGTGTAAACTATACTGATATGACAATGCATTATGGATTGCCCTATTGACATTTACATAAACACATTACATTGGTGTTAACTACATACATTGTGCTTACACAGCATTAGCTGTATTGACCACTAAATGTGTCCTGGAAATTTAGTGCACTGATTTTCTGGACACGTTTATTGTCACTGGATAAACACCACTGGTACACAAGAGATGTTTAGTCTCCTTTGCTGTTTTCCTAATTTATTTTATTTCTTCTATCATCTGTTTCCTTCCCATTTCCTAGGGTACCACCCACTGTCCGCCTGATTTTCATTGCTCTGCTCTCGGATTTCTTCAAGCCATCTGGCAAGACCGCAGAGAAGTTACCATGGCTCTGCTCAGGAAACGGTAAAAACTATTAATACTTATTAATACTACCTTAGCTGTTTATCAGTGTGAAGCTTCATAGGCATAAGATATCTAATAAACCCAAGTTCTGTTTCTCTTAGAATTTACTAGATGTATAACATAATTATATATTACAGGAAGATTGCCCCCCCCCCCCTCCCCTCCAAACTTGATTCAATTGACTTTTGTGGGCTTAACCAATAAATAATGAATAAACATGAATAATACTTCTTTTTAGTTCTAGCTTCAATCTTTTCATGTTTTTAGAATGTTTTCCACATTTTCGTCCACAATTTGGGTCATTATTGTCGTTAATGATTCTAAGTATTGTTAATGATTCTAAGTATTTAGCTGTTGTGATTAGGTGTTGCCTCAGGCTATTTCAAGTTTTATTTGTGACTAATTCATGTCAAGAAAAGTGTGGACTTTCAGTTTACTGGCCTTTTTGTTGTAATTACCAAGAATGCAATTTTTCTGATTAAAGGTCAATGTTAGTGGGGGATGGTGGGGCCAGGGGGAGGGGTTGGGTGGAAGAAGGAAATCTTTGTAAGTGTTGATGGCTATTTCATGGTTCATCACATTGCTTGGTGTAACTTTATTGGTATTACATCTGCAGGCAGCATTAGCTAAGCTGTAAAGCTGTTGGTTCTTTACAATATGCAAGAAACTTTTATGAAGCCAGATCGGAGTAGTTGATATGGTTCATGCAAAAATGTTAACAAGATAAAAAGGGAAAAGGATGAGCTTTTGAAAGCAGACAGTAATATGTAGATACCACAGATCCTGAGTCTCTCTGGATAGCTGCCAGTATTATGTGAAACTAATAATTAGCTATGTAGAGTAAGGAAGATGATATGGATGAATCTTGTTTTGGTTTCTCTTTACATTTATTTTTCATATTCCAACCCTAAAAGCCGGTCTTTTTTTAAAATGATTCCAAATCTTGTCTCTTTTAAATAATACAATTAAGGATCTCATTTCTTCACTTTTATTGGTATATTAAATATGTATTTTACATATTGTCCACAATATATATATGTACATATTCCAGATATATCTAAACCTCAAATCGTTGCGTTTGTTTTCACCTTGCAGACCAAAGTTTTGGAGAAACATAACGTTACCCCTCATGTCAGATATTCCTCCTGTAGAGACTGGAAAGGTAAGATAAGTTAATGGTGCAGTGAATCATCATGTAATTAAGAAGTCTTTGTTTTATATTCTTGTGCAGTATTATTAGGAAGCATGGTGGCCAATTGGCTAAGGCATCGGACTTGTGATCCAAGGATTACAGGTTCAAGACCTGGCCTGATCTTTGCGTTGTGTCCTTGGGCAATGCACTTTATCTCCTTTGCCTCTCCACCCAGGTGTATAAATGAGGACTTGCGAGGTAACTTGTAAATATAGTTGCATGAGCCGGTTTGTGGCTGCACTCTATGGGAAGTCCCATGGGGGACATGTGGTTGTGGTGCACTGTGGTGCCCCAGGAGAGATTGTTTGAATTGTGCACACTTTGGTGTGTAGGTGTGACAATTTACCAATCACCAGGGTTAAGTTGTAACGTCGTGTGAGAGAGCCTTGGCCTTGAACAAGAGTGTAAACCTAAAAAAATAATAATAATAATAATTATTTCCATACCGCAAAATTGGAGACAAAATTATTTTATGTAACTTTATTTATCAAAACTACCATACCATGAAACAGAATTCAGTTACTTTTCAAAGTGGGACGTCATTTCTTAGCCTAAGCCTACCACATGTCATAGCAGGGGTACCTAGCTAGGTCTGCTTTGCATACAAGAATTGGGGCTGAAGTTGTTATTGTCATAAACTGCATGCTTGGGCTATTTACTGGCTATTTTGTGAATTTTTCGATGTAAAAAAGGATTATTTGGTCAAACAAAACAATTATTTCAGGGAACAGAAGTCTTTGCATTTTAGTAAGAGCCTTGAATGCTCATAGCCTCAAACCTACCACACTACATAGCAGAAGTATCTTGCCTGGTCTACATTTGCATAAAAGAATTGGGGCTATTCATAAACTGCTTATTACGTTCATCATCTACTGGCTATTTGTGATAATTGTATGTAAAAATTTGATGAATATTGATTAATTATTGAGTAAACTTGAGTGCATGTTTCCAGAGGTGAAATATGGTTATGAGAGGCAACCAGCTCTTCTAACACTACTTTATTATGATTCTGGTTTTGTGTGACTTTGATTTTGCAGGTTTCTGGGTCAAAGATTAAGATCAGAGCTCATGCTCTCAAACTGGTGGCTTTGGAGTGTTATCATGTAGAAAAGTAAGTGCCTTCGTCTGTGTGTACTGAGCCTATAAATTACTTAATTCACTAATCTCAAGATGTATGTATGTTTAGATCCTCCTGCAAGCAGGAACTCGCGAAGAAGCCATCATTGGCTTATCAAAGCTGCAAGCTGACCAAGGCAGTCTCTTAGATTCATATTTAACGTCCATGATGATGAATTGTCAATTGTCAACAACTCTGTAACTGGACGACATACATTAATCTTGGAGTGACTCGAACTCGGGACCTTATGATTAAAAGGCACCGGCGTTAACCACTGAGCTAACACTCCTCTAAGATAATTATGATACCTTATAATCCTAATAATCCTGCTCCAATGTTTACAATATAATGAGTGTTTTGTCAGATAAATTATGATTGTCGATGTTATAATTAATTCTTGTAACATTTCCTTCTACCAGATCGGAAGTACTTGGAGATGAATTCAAAGTCATTCTGGAGAAACTCGAGAAAGAGAAACGACTAACGTATTGGTCACAGGTACGTCTTTTTCTTTAAATTTGTTTTATATTGGTCGCATATTTGTATACTTCTGAGCTTCATTTACAAAACAGGTTAACTTTGAACTATAATGCTAATACTACTAATGACTGCTAAAGTTATTACAAATCAGACTTACATCTGAGGGAAAAACTGAATGGGAATTATTAATAAAATTTCAGAGCATAAGGAATATTCATAAAGAAAGGGCCTCCAGCGATTCAACTCAGGAATACTAACTCTAACTTTATACTGGTTAATAAAGCATGTATACAAAAAGTACAGATTACTCTATCCCTTTTACACTGGAATGTTACAATTTGTACTGGTATAGTATGAAATAATGTAAGTAAAAGAAGAGAAGATATATATAGATGATGGAATGTTGTAAAAATTGCAAAATTAAATAAGTGGAAGGTGAGAAGGGAAAGAGGGGGGGAGGGGGATGAGGGGGGGGGGGGGGGGGGGGGGGGGG
>JAIPMN010003544.1:13705-26868 GCA_020650975.1 Apostichopus californicus | reverse complement strand
GGTGGAGAGGAATTGGGCAGAGGGAAAGTTGAACATGTTGTATGAGCAGATGGAAAAATGGAATGAAAGAGAGTAGAATTGTTTTGCATCTACTCAGAGAAATGTTTGGCCTTTATTACATATTCTTGACATATTTTGTGAGTTAATATCATGTTTTTACATAATAGTATCTCTGTGACCTGCTGTGTAATTCGGCTGATATGAAGGATCATTTTGAGGAATACGCCATACGTGACCACGAAGCGTTAGTTATGTTACAAGCTTGGAGGACTGTCCTCATCATAGCTTTATCACCAAAGGTCAGTTTATATTTCGCCTCTCTCATGGCAGTGGTAGCCTTAAAGGGTGTGAAGACTTGCGCAAAAAGAAACGTCTAATGCCGGTAATCTGACCTAGTTTCGAATGAGGTGTAACAGAAGTGTTAGACACCACCATCGATCCCAGAAAATACACACACAGCTTGCTACCATCGGTAATTAGACACTAGTGTACAGTCAGTACATACAGCTGCGGTCAATACCCACAGCACAGTGTACAAACAATACAGCGATGGACATATCAGGTCCAGCTAAAGATAACAAGATATCACGTTTCATTACTGTACTGTCTGCATTTTGTACGACACGAACAAAACGTCACTTGCAAGCAACGGAAAGTTAACTTTTTCAGATGGCCGCACAAGGTTTGGGGCGAGTCTTCAATGCCTTTAAGTCAGGAATCATTGATGAATTGGGAATCAATCTCACTAACTACTGGGTCATTCCATGTCAAATCACAGATGGCTGTTGCTCGACCCTGCATAACTTAATAATAAATATAACACAGGAATTAGTCATTGAAAAATTGGTATTGTATTGTCTGTAAAACATAATAAACCTTTAAAAAACTCACATATTCCGAAGCGATATCTTTAGGAGCGATCAGTCACAATAAATGGCACATTTTTGGGGGTAAAATACAAAAATTTTATATTTTGTCATATTTTTAGTACAATGTTGGAATATCCTAGTAGGGTCCAGCAACAAACTTCTCTTAAGTCTGTTGATTTGTAACAGAATGAGGCTACTGCATCAATGAAAGGTCTTATTTTGTCATTCAATATCGTCTGTTCCTGACAGTATAACTGTCAATGGGTGTTTTGTATACTAGAACCAGATATTTCATTGTTTTTCACAAATTTCATGACGAGGCAATTTGGACATGTCGAAGCACATTGCTGTAAAGCTGTGTATGTAATGTTAAACATAACATTAAGTATTTGAAATCACCAAATGTGTCCGTTTTTATCATGGATTTGAAAAATAATAATTAAAAGGTAGTCGTCGTTTGGATAGACCAGCCACTTTTTAAAGCTTTGGATTGTTAAAATGGTCATTTCTTAAACCTTAAAAACTGGTATAAAAATGTAACCAGAACTGATATAATAAAGCTCCTGTTTTAATGTTTCCTCAAACAGAATGTAATGTTTTGTCAAAACTTATCCTAGAATTAGACAGTGAATTAAGCTTTTCTTCTTCTTCCTTGTTTGACATCTTGTCCATTTTTCAGGGCCATTCTCTGAGACTGAACACCAAACCTACCAGAGGAACAATATTGGACCATTTGATGATATCCCTAGAGGCTCAGGTATTATCAGAGATGTCAAGCTCTCCTCTTTAAGGATAATTGAAATCATATATGTTAGTCGAGAAATTGTAGTACAGCTCCATTGCTGAGTTATGAAATACTTTAGCACTTTAATAATCAAATACTTATTTCATCTCTGCCTTTACCCCACCACTCTAGGTTTGTGGCCTGTCATCATGTTTATCTTTCTTTTCTTTCTTATCTTCAGGCTAAGAAGATGACGTCCATTTTCCATGCGAAGGCTTTCTCTCTGATCTCTTCGACTTACCTCTCTTTACTCTCAAAATGGAAAGGGTAAAACTGACAGATATTTTATCATTTTAATTTGAATTATTCAGGAAAAACTATCAAACCTTATCAATTGACTTTAAATGTAGGTAATAAGGCATCTATCGCACTCTTATGTCAAACGAGCAAAACAAGAGATAGAAAGAGAAGAAAGAAAATGAACAGCTTAGCAGATGGGAGGAGAGAGAGATTGGTGATAGCAACAAATAGCAATTGTTTGGTAAAAATACATAAACATGTTTGTCTCGTCTGCATCATGACTACCGTGTATTACGCATCTGCCTGCCTGTTAAAGGTTTCTATATTTCTGATTCTCCACAGATAAATCCTATATTTTTTTATTATAAATCCTAGTTTTGCTGATATTATTCAGAAGACTCTGAAAAGTTCTGATTATTAATAATAACTAAAAATTGATGTCGATGATTTTTTTTGTTATTTCTTTTTTTTTTTCTTGTTAAATGATTGTCATTATTTTGTTGCTGTTCGATTACAGGTCAGTAAACAGTAAACACAAACACATTCAACAGTCTATCAGCGGACTTGATCATATCGCAGATCTTGATCCCACAGGGATCGTCCAGCGGTGTGTTGCTAATTCTCTGGCCATACTCACCAGACTCCTCCATCTATACTGTGAAGAGAGAACAACTAGAAGTGAGTATATTTTGGTATTTTCATTCTATTTGTAGAAGTTAGTATATCTTGGTGTTTACATTTTTTTATTGTAGAAGTGAGTATATTTTGGTATTTTCATTCTATTATTGTAGAAGTGAGTATACTTTGGTATTTTTATTCTATTATTGTAGAAGTGAGTATGTTTTGGTATTTTCATTCTATTTGTAGAAGTTAGTATATCTTGGTATTTTCATTCTACTATTGTAGAAGTTAGTATATTTTGGTATTTTCATTCTATTTGTAGAAGTTAGTATATCTTGGTATTTTCATTCTATTACTTTAGAAGTGAGTATATTTGGTATTTTCATTGTATTATTACTAAATATCTCAAATCTCTCATCAAACATTATAATGAATGGCATGGATTTTGCTTTGAAAGTGAACCTACCAGTTTGAAATCTGTGGGACGCATTTATTTTTAGCTGTTCTTTGATTCCGCCAAGAAGCTACTTTGTATGCTTGTTCTGGCCAAGGCAATCTTTAAAACATTTTGCACATGTGCACTTTCTACTCTATATATATGCATGCGTTGCATCTGTGCAGCTACTATGTGGCAGGTAACCTGATGACCATTGACTAGATTTAGTCGTCATTAGTCTCACATAAACAGTCTCGTATGTGATTTGATTGGATCACCACTCAAATCGTTGCTAGGGAGGAAACTTTTTTTGCCGATGGCAATATGTGACTTTTGCCAAACAGATATTAGACTTCCAGTCTCGATATGAGGCCACTCAAAAAACATTCAACCCTTCAAAATTGTCATTTTCACAAATGTTTCTCAATTTATCAAATGTTGCAAAACGGACAATTTCTCTAACAACTGAGATCTATTACATTTTTGTTTTCACTTAAAGCTTGTCTCTTGCTCTTCCATGTCATCTTAGAAACATCAAAATGATTCTCCACCTTATTTCAACTCTCTGATTCTGTTTATTGTTTCCTCACAAGGCCCACCTGCGTTAGACGGCACTCGTTTAGAAATCCTACTCACCATCATCTGCTCGCTGATCCGAGACAGCTCCCAGTTTTACGCAAAAGCAGAACAAGTGACAAACGAGAGAAGGACGAAGAAATCGTGGTCAGTATTGGACGTTACGATGGAAGAGTTAGACAGTAGCAGTGTAGGTAACAAAACGACTGAAAGAAGACTACCTCCCGGTGACACTGATGTCAGGGCAGTCTCACAAAATGTAAGACGAATAGATAAGTAATTAAGAGAAGAGTCAAACTAATTATCATCAAAGTTTTTGAAGATCGTTAAAGGATTACTTTTAGGCAGAATTTTAGTCTTGATTTGTTTTTATTCAAGCAACATACAAAAACATTTGAGTGTTGGGAATGTTTTATATAGTTGTTCCTGTTTCAAGATATTCAGCAGTAAAGCTATGCTACATCCCTGGAATGCTGCTTTATGACTAAATTGATGTCTGACACCTCAGTGCAGTGCATTAATTTTAACATTAATGTTACGTTCAACGCCATTTGTCAATGTTGTCAAATTTCTAACAGACTATAAGCATGAAGAACTGATCTAAGGGTGTATTAGACTATTTAGTCACTTTAATCAGCTCTTTAAAGGGTCAATTCTCAAAAATTTAAAAGTTGCCATAGAAATACAACAGCAACTGGTAACAGTGGTTTTCAATGATCTTCAATTTATGAAATTTAAATTTATGCTTAAAGTCAACATTAAGGTTCACTTTTGAATAAGGGAATGGGAAGGGGGGGGGTTGGGAAGGGAAATAGAAGAGGTGGGAGAAATTCCTTTTGAAGCCCAGAATCCTTTCCATATCACATTGTCTGCAGTTTTTGTTAATAGTCATCTATACTGCTACTAAATATGCTAGAAGTCTAGTAATGGTCACTGGAACACAAATTTC
This sequence comes from Apostichopus californicus, assembly GCA_020650975.1. Classification (NCBI taxonomy): domain Eukaryota; kingdom Metazoa; phylum Echinodermata; class Holothuroidea; order Aspidochirotida; family Stichopodidae; genus Apostichopus; species Apostichopus californicus. Next base: position 22,393 of record JAIPMN010003544.1, on the reverse strand, counting down.
TACAATTTACTCAATACTGCAACACCAAAGCATTGCCCCTCACATTAATGTTATGGTTAAAGGAGAAATTTTAATAAAGAGTCAAAATTTGAAAGATTGTTTTGATCAGTTTCATGTTCTCTTTTCATACTATGATCTTTTTCCTTTTTCCGATCAGCTACCTGTACTCGCCACTTACCTCTTGGATGAAATTATCTTAACCCTCTCCTCTAATCAAGAAGGATTGCTGAAGTGCATGCGAGAGTTCAGCGTCGTCCCAGTCTTGCTGAGCACTTTACAGGCATGCATTGAGGTGAGTTGGATTGATTTTTTCTTTCCAATTGGTGGAAAATGTAGAGCAGTGTCTCAATTTATCCTGTTAATATTTGTCTTTTGAGTTTTGATTGGTTGGTTTGCCAAAAGAATAATGGAAATGATTGAACAATAAAAAATAATTGGTTTGATTAATCAGCAAATTGTTGCTGTATGAAATTATCTCCTCAGTTAAATGGCACTAACGTGATAACTCTCACGACCTTGATATAACTCCTGATCCCTCCTGAGTCATACATATTATCTTATCATGTCTGCATTTGTGGTATCACAAATCACAAAATAAACAACTCTTGGCATAAATTTGGTGTGGATATCTCATATCATAGCAAAACGAGCAATTTTTCGTGCAAGTAATGTATCTCCATCTCTCCCACTGTTAATGACTCTTACCTGCTAAATATGGTATTAAAGTGACTGGAACACACCTTTAAGATAGAATCGATGGTGGTATCAACTCCTTTGTAAATGCTTAATGGTGAATGTTAATCCATTGTCTTGTAAAGTCTAATAAATTCACTTAAAACATTTCTTTTTAACTTTCATTTAACAAAGAAACCAAAGATAAAAAATTGGTAAGACATAACAAGAAGATTATTTCAGGCTAGAAAAAGTTTGTTTTCCTATTGACTTTCATGTTACTTTTGAAGAGCAGACCTAATGGTCATCATGCTTGGATAATCCATCCAGCTAAATTACAAAACTTTTGATGTAAGAGGATCATTTCTTAAAATGTCTGTCAAAGAGATTACACCTAGACCTGATATAGAACGGTTTGTCTATCTGTCTGTCCATAAACCCATACAAATTTAATCTGTTCCCGAGGTTTAAATATCTTCTATTTTATTATCAATTTGTTTTTGGATTCCTCAGGCAAGAACTGGTCTTCACTACATTGAAGCTGTGTTATCTGTGTTTCTAGATCTGGCTGCCCTTCCACAGGTTAGTGATATTAGACTCTTTTACAACAGTAGAATAATTAAACCATGGTTTTGAAATGTGTTAATGAGAATAGGAGGGGGGTGTTTATTTCATGTTTTAGGTAACAGAATTTCAGTTTTGCATATAGCAAGTAATATATATTATATATTTATATTTTAAATATATTAATACATTCAAAGCCATTATTGACTTCTTAAATCCACTCGATATTCTTACCTTCATGAATGTTCATGAATCTTGTGGTGTACATCACCTGATTAGGACAAACTTTTTCTATACTGTTGTGTCATGTCCCGCTTTAGAGCACTTGTATTGTCAGTACGAGCAGTATGAATATCATGTTTCTATCAGATCAAGGTTAGGAACTGTTTGTACTGTCAGTACCAGTGATTTGAAGAATGATCTTGGAGTACAGTTTAGAGAGGTATTAGCATTAGGAAATTGTCCCAACTGGCTGGTGTACATACACAGTAGCATTTTGCTTTCATGCACTATCAAGTGACTTAAGGGTCATACCTTGAGGAATTGTGGACTTGGAACTGTACCTGAAAGAAAGTAAATTGATTCCAGACGAATGATTCCCTGATGGCATGAGACATCCTCGATTAGAATGTGTCTGATATTTCTGGGGTATACTTCCAATATAAACTTCACTTAGATTTAATCATCACTTTGTGAAGTTAAAAATACTGCTGCTAAAGCCAAAATCTTTAGGATGTCAAGGAAAATTAATGATGAAAAATACAAACTTTATTCTGCACTAAAGTGACTTAAAGTTAAATCCATATAGAAATATTACAAAATCCTTACATCTTGCCAAAAATATAGAATACAATCATTCAGGAATTCCTTTAGGTTCCTTGCTGAGGTAACTTGAACCTTTACTGTAGAAATTTTTAGTAATTTGAACCAATGAATATTTTGAAGTTTAACTTTCATCTTATGCTAATATTTACATACATATTTTAATATTTCTTGATCTTAATACTCCTTTATATAAATATGTTTTTGTTATATCTATTAGTGAAGAATAATATGGAAAATGTAAATGATACAGAGTTGAATACTTAGACTAAGCAAAGGCATTAAAACTTGATGGTTTAATTTTCGTTTGCTTTCTTTTCTTCTTAAGTGTGCTGAGGCACTTCAGATTGGTGGGTTAAACCAACATCTTACCCTCCCTCTCATAAATGTGTACCAGAAGACTACTCCTGTCGCTGCCATTAAGTGGAGTTCAACCTCTACAGTGAGAAATTTTATTTTTCTTCCTTTTGAATATTATTTTACTGATTATAAAAAATTATTATAAAAACTTTATGAAATAGAAACACATTACTGTATCAAAAACAGAAGAGCCCTACCTTCTTTTATATTATTGTATAATTTCAAACTTTCCTTTTTTCTGTCTTGTTACTTACATTTGTAACAAAATATTCACAAAATTACATGATTTTAGAAAGTAAGTTTGAAAAAAAAAATCAAAAACACATTTTTTGAAATATTTGAGAGGATTAAATACGCATGTGTGTTCATGCGAACATACATTCGAAGAAATTTATTGTTCTTTCGATAAAAGATTGACAGCTCTAGATTTGTCTGAGACTTACGTTAATATTGCTCGCTCACTAATAAAAATAATCCATCCAAAAGTAAGAAGCAAGAAAAGAGGGTTGCATTGAATTTGCCCAATTTAACTGTCCGTCCATCTGTGTGTGTCTCTTAATGTGTTCTTAGTGAATCTCTTAAATCCTGCTAGGATCAAAGCATCAGGCCACCTACATATTTGACATATTTACCCTATTCAGGCTTTTCACAGTAGACAAGCAGTTTGCTTACAGTTTCTTTATCCTCTCAATATATAACATGATTGTTAGAAAAAAAATAAGTATAAATCTCCACTATATAACCAACGGTCGTGGGTACTGTCAAAACTACTGACCAAACATACTGACCAGGGAGTCTTCTACTCTGTTAAGCCAATTCAGGCTTTATAAAAGACTTCCTTACACATTGTCATTTTTTTTTGGTGTTGAAACAAATGTTGAAACAAATAAATAAATAAATATATTCAATGTATATACCAGCTTTATGGTCTCCATCCCGACAGCATAAGGATGCAATAACTACCTCCAGACAGCAACCTACGTGGCTGGGTATCTACCGCCTCTCCATAAGAGTAATGGCTATCATGCTCTCATCACTGAGACACAACTTCATACCTGATGCATTGGACTTTATAGGAGCGCACCGGGAACGTGTGTCCTATGTGAGTATGATTCAAGCGAATCTCATGATTGAATTGCAATCAGACTAAAGCAAATAACGTTATATTATTGATATAATGTCAACTAATCTCCAAAGTGACATTCTGGTTTCCTTGGCTACCCAAGTATCAAAGGATGGTCAATTCTGTACATGCTCTGTAAGATATTTCATAAAGATGAGACTGGTTCAATTTTTTTATCTTTAACTTATCGTATGATGAATTCTTTTGATGTACATTTGGTTGCTCTCCTCGATTCCTGTCCGCATCCATCATTCTAACAACAAGAGAAAAAATTTGTTCCATATTGTTTAAAGATTTTCCCCTGTCAGCAGATATTATCTAGCTCTGGGTAATTCCTTTGTTTCTGAAACTTTTTCATTTCTAGCATCCCTTAGCAATAGAAAAAACTTTTGCAACCCCTCCCCCCCGTTTACCAGCTGTGGATGAATGCTTTGTTGGTTACACCTATAGCTTTAACACAGCTTGGAATCCTGCCTTGTGCCCTCTTAGTGTGCATGCCCTCCAGGTTTAAGAGAGGCCAGTTTATGAGTTTGTTGGTTACGCCTATGGCTTTAACATAGCTTGGATCCTGCCTCGTGTCCACTGAGGGTGCATCCACTCCAGGCTTAAGAGATGCCAGTTTAAGATTTATATAGTCACCTCCTTGTTGTCTTTTCAGTGCCTACAGATTGCTCACGTCAATCACTCGCAGTCTAGCCTTCTGGAAGCCGAAGCTACCACAGCTTTCCTATGCCAACTGGCCTCCTTTGCGAGAGAATGGCGGTTTCACTTGCCAGAGATGTTTGTAGAACTCTTAGAGACGATGGGACAGCTCTGTCAGTCCTGCGTAGCTCTCCTCATTAGGCCACGGCTTCTTCAATATCTTGTCGAGGTTTGCATAAAATAATCCTTCATTACAATAAAAAAAAAAGAAGAATTTTCAGAGGTTTCTATCTCTGTAAATGCCGTTGGTATTTGGAGTACATGTTCTTGAAAGGATGAAAGGGTATCACATTGATGGCAAAAATTTTGATGGGTCCAAACATTTGACATAGTTTACTAATATGGTGTCATGTCAGTGTAGATAAAAAAATAAATAAAATAAAACTGTTAGCAAACTGCTTATCCACTAAAGAGCCTGTGTAATAGAATGTGTAAAAGTAAGTGTTGGCCTGACGTTTCGATCCCTAGCAGGATCTTCTTCAAAGGCTAAATGACAAGTAACAGTAACAGAAGGGACAAAAAGCACACACAGAATGGCGGATTGATTTTCGGATTGATATGGCGGATTGATTTTCTGTTCCACACAAGTGCAGTGTAGATAAGACTTTAAATTGCATTTGGAAATTATGGTTGTTGCATTTTGCCTCTCTCTTGTGGGTTGTTTCTTTTAACAAGATAGGTTTTGGGAATTAATGTTTAAGAAACAATATATGCTAATGTTACTCTCTTTCATTAAGATGGTTTATTTCTTCAATAATATTTGTTTTTAGGGAGAGGGAAGTTTTATAGGTTTCCCTACAGTCATTCTTAGTTTTTAAATGTTTGATGTATTCAAGACAAATTACAAAGATGGCGGATTGATTTTCTGTTCCATACAAGTGCTGTTTACATGTTTGATGCTGCAATGATATTGTTAAATGTTCTATGTAATATTGAATCTTCTTTTTCAGGAACACTCTAAAGAAAAAGGCAGACAGCCTGGTCACATGATACAGTTCTTGAACAGTGCTCCTAGCAGATTGCTTCAGCATCAAGTGTCCTCATCATCCGATCTATCCGATGTTGAAATCAGCCCTGAAATTATGCAAATACAGGCAAGGTAAGGTCATAGGAGTACTTCTCATCTGATATTTCAGATGTTGAAATCAGCTCTGAAATTATGCAAATACAGGCAAGGTAAGGTCATAGGAGTACTTGTCATCTGATCTATCAGATGTTGAAATTAGCCCTGAAATGATGCAAATACAGGCAAGGTAAGGTCATAGGAGGGAGTACTTCTCATCTGATATTTCAGATGTTGAAATCAGCCCTGAAATTATGCAAATACAGGCAAGGTAAGGTCATAGGTCATAGGAGTACTTGTCATCTGATCTATCAGATGTTGAAATTAGCCCTGAAATTATGCAAATACAGGCAAGGTAAGGTCATAGGTCATAGGAGTACTTCTCATCTGATATTTCAGATGTTGAAATCAGCACTGAAATTATGCAAATACAGGCAAGGTAAGGTCATAGGAGTACTTGTCATCTGATCTATCAGATGTTGAAATTAGCCCTGAAATTATGCAAATACAGGCAAGGTAAGGTCATAGGTCATAGGAGGGAGTAATTCTCATCTGATATTTCAGATGTTGAAATCAGCCCTGAAATTATGCAAATACAGGCAAGGTAAGCTCATAGGAGTACTTGTCATCTGATCTATCAGATGTTGAAATTAGCCCTGAAATTATGCAAATACAGGCAAGGTGAGGTCATAGGAGTACTTGTCATCTGATCTATCAGATGTTGAAGTTAGCCCTGTAATTTTGCAAATTCAGGTAAGGGTGAGGTCAAGCCAGTTTGGGCAATATTCCAGTGCTTCATAACACTCTGTACTGTTCTCTCATATCATGCTTCAAAGCACTCCTACTGACAGTATGAACAATTCCCTAACCCTGTTAGAAATAGTCCTATGAACATGAACGTGTTAAATGGAATAACAACAAATAACTGTCCCAACTGGGTGGTGAGGTCTTCGCTCATGTGGCAACTTGTCTTATTACCTGATTTGTCAATTGGTGAACCATCTCAGCCTTCAATGGAGCCTTGAAGTTATATAAATACAAGCAAGGTTATTGTTTGTATATGGCAAGGGCAAACTGACTCTGTATATTGGGCTGTCTAAAGCTATTTGCTTTATAATATTTAACTTCTATGAGAGTGATTCCTTTAAATGAAATGCTAAATACAGAGAACATTGACAGCTAAGAAAATAGTGCAAATGTATCAGGTTTCAAGGATAAATCAACAAGAATATTGTGATAGCCTAACTCAAAGGTTTTGAAGAACTCTTACCCCAAATGACATCACAGAAGACCTACTGTGATCATACCTCCTGAAGTATAAGAGAAGGTTTAGCTGTTCAAACTATGTTACATTTAATTAATTATATCTCAAGTAAGGGACAAGATATGGAGATGGGTTTTCAACTAACAGTGTGGAATACTCTTCTAGCTGTAATATGACTTTATATAGGAGTGTTAGCTCAGTGGTTAACGCCGGTGCCTTTCAATCATAAGGTCCCGAGTTCAAGTCACTCCAAGATTAATGTATGTCGTCCAGTTACAGAGTTGTTTACAATTGACAATTCATTATCATGGACGTTAAATATGAATCTAAGAGACTGACTTCAGTCAGCTTGCGGCTTTGATAAGCCAATGATGGCTTGTTCGCGAGTTCCTGCTGGCAGGAGGATCTAAAATACATATTTTGTCTGCACTAGAACATCCCTTTAATGTTTCCCTTTCATATAGACTTGTCATCATCCTCACAAATACTTTACTAGCCTTACAGAGAGTGAGCCCACCGCTTCTGGAAGCTCTGTTGAATCAAGTAAGTTACTTCAAACTATCACTGAATTAAATCGACCCTGTTGTGGGATAAACAAGCCCCACCCAACCCCCACTCTCCTCTCAAAGTTGTTGTATATCACATATGCCTATTCATTTATTCATTCAATGTTTTTATTCCTAAGAGTTCTGATGCCTGAATTGATCGATATAAGTCAGCAGTCTGACTCGTAACAGTTTTGTGCCTTCGTTATGTATCTGACCAATTTGGAAGATCTTCACAGTTTAGGTTTGGCAGGAATAAATGACTTTCTAAATTGTAAAAGATTCCAAATTTGAGTTAAAATGTTGAATTGGAAGCCACCCAATGTGTAAGTTGTAAATCCATAAGCCCTTGTGGGTTTCTCCCACATTAGTGGTCGCTTCAAGCGTCATAAAAGTAACTGCTGATTATTATCATCATCATTATTATAGTAACTGCATGTATTAATATTTTAGCTCTATAGTCAGACAATAGTCTGTTTCTTAAACTTGTTAGTCCAGTCAATTTGAGTGATGGGCCCTTTCATATACAAAGCCTTATTTCAAGCATTCAAAAGTAGTAGTATTGACCCTATTAACAGTAACCACTTTTATATTGTATCATAGTAGCATGAGTCATACAATAATCTGTTTGTTAGACTTGTTAGTCCAGTCACTTTGAATGATGGGCCCTTTCATATACAAAGCCTTATTTCAAACATGCACAAGTAGTATTGACACTATTAACAGTAACCACTTTGATATTGTATCATAGCAGCATGAGTCATACAATAATCTGTTTGTTTGACTTGTTAGTCCAGTCACTTTGAGTGATGAGCCAGCCTTATTTCAAAATTCAAAAGTAGTATCGACACTAACAGTTACCACTTATATATTGTATCATAGCAGCATGAGTCATAGAATAATCTTTTTTAGACTTGTTAGACCAGCCTCTTTGAGTGATGCATAGGTGTTACATGTGTAAAGCCTGAAACTAACAATAACCCTGTCTTGATATTATACATACATACAGTTATTTCCTACAATCTGCTATTTTCCTGACTGTCTCTCTCTCTTGTTTAATTTCTTTTGAATAGAGTCTTGATGTGACCGAGTACCCAGTTTTGTTTGAACTCAGTTTCAGTACACCTAGTATGGATCAGTCAAGCCCACCATCGTTTGGGTTTCTGCTCTCCTGTATCAACTGGTGTCTTCAGCTCCTACCAAAGGTATCCCTTGGTGGTGATAAACCATTTTCTCTTCTAAGAGTAGTTTATTTTGCATTTAGTGAAGAATGTTACGAAACCTACCTAGTATTACTGAAAGTATAAGATTGCTTAATCGATAAAACTAAGATGGCCTCCTACACTCGCAGGAGCCATAAGAAATGTCTGTCTGTAGGGCTCTTGGTCCTGTACATACCATATGGCTTTTGTGTTAATAAATTTGCTGATAATGGTAGGTGAGAGCTAGCATTTGTCAATATGTAGGACTGGAACTGATATAAAGTGACATGCACAGGATTTCAGAGGGGTGGGAGCGGTATTGGGAGGGTTGGTTGGAACTTTCAAACTTGCCATGACTGCTTTATTTTGAG
>JAIPMN010003543.1:9064-28781 GCA_020650975.1 Apostichopus californicus | reverse complement strand
ATTATTATTATTATTATTGTTGTTGTTATTATTAACATTTTTCCGTGATTGTTTTCATCCTAGATTCAACGGAGATGTAACGCCGAAATCACCCAAACAACCACATCGATGAATTCAAGCAAAAATCACCTTAGTTTTTCATGTAGGAATATTATTACATGTTAATTACCACGACATCTGGATTTAATTTATCAATGTGGACTTTCTTTTATTCTTAAACTAATCTTAAGCTTCTGAATGTTTTTCGTATAACTATGTGTCCTTAGCTTTATTAATGTCTATTAAATGTTCTCAAAGAATTAAATATAACTTTATATTAATACATTTAATCAAAGGAAACTGATATGATATATATTCGTTACGGAATAAAAAAATTGTTAGTAAAATCATTTAGTGAACAGTCAACATTTCTTTGTCAGAATCCTCACACTGACCTTGCAAATGTTGTTTCTGTTATGATTACAACTAAATATGTATATTTTATTGTGAAAGATAATATTTATTCGGAAATATATATATATATCTTACTGTAAAGTCAATCATGATTAATTATTTGACATTTACGGAATATTTCTCTTATTACCTGTATGGGTTCAATGTTGGTAAATCTTTAACCGAATGAGAAATAATGTTTCAGAGAGCAATGTAATTGATTCTGTTGAATGGCATAAACGAAATGGCAAAAAAAAAGTGTGAAATTTGAGAGAGCAAATATCAATCATCTTTCAATAATAGCATCAACTGTTGCATGATGTTCATCAGGACATAGTACTTAGTGTCCAATAGGTCAAAATACATAGTATCCAATAGGTCAAAATGCATATTGTCCAATAGGTCAAAATACATAGTACCCAATAGGTTAAAATACATAGTGTCCAATATGTTAAAATACAGAGTATCCATTAGGTAAAATACATAGTGTCCAATAGGTCAAAATACAGTGTCCAATAGGTCAAAATACATAGTATCCAATAGGTCGAAATACATAGTGTCCAATATGTTAAAATACAGAGTGTCCATTAGGTAAAATACATAGTGTCCAATAGGTCAAAATACATAGTGTCCATTGGGTCAAAATACATACTGTTCAGGAGCTCCAAATACATAGTATCCAATAACTTAAAATACATAGTGTCCAATAGGTCATAATATATAGTGTTTATTAGGTCGAAATAAATATTAATTTAATTGGAATATGTTTGCAGAATTGTCTAAAAAATACAACAACCAAGACATTCCAGGTGAAAATTTCATCGCTAATGATACATTTAAAACAAGTGAACTGTTTATTAATTTGTCAAAATTCAATGATGCGGTGATTAAAAACACCTCTTCATTGCAGAAATGAAATAACAACACTAACAATTATTTGAAATTAACTCTTGTCTGCTTCTGCCTCCTCCCACCCCCATTCCCAGCTCAGTGACCCGAGCTACAATCACATAAGGGGAAATGCAGATGACTAATTCAATACAAAGTTGGTCCCGAATCTAGTAAATAAACTAAAGATAATTCAGCAATAAACATCTTTCCTTTCGAACACTACAATGAAGTTTTGTTTCAATTTTCATTAAATTTATAGAATATGTTTCAATATTTCCAGAAGAACAAAATGCATAGTGTTCAATAGGTCAAAATACATAGTGTCCAGAAGAACAAAATGCATAGTGTTCAATGGGTCAAAATACATAGTGTCCAGAAGAACAAAATGCATAGTGTTCAATAGGTCAAAATGCATAGTTTTCAGAAGAACAGAATGCATAGTGATCAATAGGTCAAAAAACATAGTGTCCAGAAGAACAAAATGCATAGTGTTCAATAGGTCAAAATACATAGTGTCCAAAAGAACAAAATGCAAAGTGTTCAATAGGTCAAAATACATAGTGTCCAGGAGAACAAAATGCAAAGTGTTCAATAGGTCAAAATACATAGTGTCCAGAAGAACAAAATGCATAGTGTTCAATAGGTCAAAATACATAGTGTCCAGAAGAACAAAATGCATAGTGTTCAATAGGCCAAAATGCATAGTTTTCAGAAGAACAAAATGCATAGTGTTCAATAGGTCAAAATGCATAATTTTCAGAAGAACAAAATGCATAGTGTTCAATAGGTCAAAATGCATAGTTTTCAGAAGAACAAAATGCATAGTGTTCAATAGATCAAAATACATAGTGTCCAGAAGAACAAAATGAATAGTGTTCAATAGTGGTCAAAATACATAGTGTCCAGAAGAACAAAATGCATAGTGTTCAATAGATCAAAATACATAGTGTCCAGAAGAACAAAATGCATAGTGTTCAATAGATCAAAATACATAGTGTCCAGAAGAACAAAATGCATAGTGTTCAATAGGTCAAAATGCATAGTTTTCAGAAGAACAAAATGCATAGTGTTCAATAGGTCAAAATACATAGTGTCCAGAAGAACAAAATGCATAGTGTTCAATAGGTCAAAATGCATAGTTTTCAGAAGAACAAAATGCAAAGTGTTCAATAGGTCAAAATACATAGTGTCCTGAAGAACAAAATGTATAGTGTTCAATAGATCAAAATACATAATATCCAGAAGAACAAAATGCATAGTGTTCAATAGGTCAAAATACATAGTGTCCAGAAGAACAAAATGTATAGTGTTCAATAGATCAAAATACATAGTGTCCAGAAGAACAAAATGCATAGTGATCAATAGGTCAAAATACATAGTGTCCAGAAGAACAGATTGCATAGTGTTCAATAGGTCAAAATACATAGTGTCCAGAAGAACAAAATGTATAGTGTTCAATAGGTCAAAATACATAGTGTCGAGAAGAACAAAATGCATAGTGTTCAATAGGTCAAAATACATAGTGTCGAGAAGAACAAAATGCATAGTGTTCAATAGGTCAAAATACATAGTGTCCAGAAGAACAAAATGCATAGTGTTCAATAGGTTAAAATACATAGTGTCCAGAAGAACAAAATGTATAGTGTTCAATAGGTCAAAATACATAGTGTCCAGAAGAACAAAATGCATAGTGTTCAATGGGTCAAAATACATAGTGTCCAGAAGAACAAAATATATAGTGTTCAATAGGTCAAAATACATAGTGTCCAGAAGAACAAAATGTATAGTGTTCAATAGGTCAAAATGCATAGTGTCCAGAAGAACAAAATGCATAGTGTTCAATAGGTCAAAATACATAGTGTCCAGAAGAACAAAATGCATAGTGTTTAATAGGTCAAAATACATAGTGTTCAGAAGAATAAAATGCATAGTGTTCAATAGATCAAAATACATAGTGTTCAGAAGAACAACATGCATAGTGTTCAATAGGTCAAAATACATAGTGTTCAATAGGTCAAAATACATAGTGTCCAGAAGAATAAAATGCATAGTGTTCAATAGGTCAAAATGCATAGTTTTCAGTAGGGCAAACATTATTGCTTGTTAACAGGACAAACTACACAGTGTTTAGCAGACCAAAATACATTATATTTTCTTATACATAGGTAGTAGATCCAAATTGCATAAGTTTAAAAAATAATTGAAATTTACGTAAGGTCGAATCTGGATCAGATTTGCCTTTGCCTGAACTTCTACACTGTTCGGAAACAATTCTAGTATGATATCTATAAGCAATAACTTGATATTTTGTGACTTTCTAGTAATTTTATCACTTTTAAAGAAAGTAATCAATTTTTATTTTTGGTCCGAAATTGTTTACTTTCGTATAACAATTAACACATGTAAACATTAATCCCTTGCCTGAAACCCATAGAAAAATACTGCAACTTTTAAACAGATTATTTCTCACGAGATTACTACCGGCACATTGTAGAGTACAAATCCATGAATACAAGTACGAAAAAATTTTACTCGCGAGTACGTCATCACTCGAGTACAAGGTTTTTTTTTTGGGTAACCATGACAACATCCATGATCATGTTCGCCTCCGATTTTGATCATGTGTGTTGTTAGTGATTCGAAAAACCTACATTCAATTATGACGTTATCCCCAACCCCTATTCGGTAAAAAGATTTTAATAAATGTTTCGATGTTACATGATTGTGCTTGGTTTTACTTTATATTTTTGTCTTGCTTGTCAACGGCTAAATCACGGAGAAGAAGTTAGGAGGTAAAGATGATCTACCTTTCTACATCCCCACCACCCCTTCCCCTCCCCCACTCCGCCGTACACGCTCCACCACCTGCGTAGGTCATTTCAAACCGAATAAATGCAATTGTATACCATCTGGTTTCCCACACCCCTTTCTCTTCCCCGGGGATCGAAACCCTAGATATGATGATACAAAGTTTATTGACTTGAAATACATGGTGATATAATATCTCAATACTTCACGTATTATACAAAGTTTATAAAGTTATATGCATTGCCTTGAAAAACATTACTGGATTACCCATCCAAAACATTAAAGAAGGCCTATTATATCACAATACTGACAACTCTATCGTTTGACTTGAAGGCGCCATCGACCCTACGCATGATTTTGGAAAGAAATTAAAGAGTTAAAAGGTACATTCTATTGAATTTGAAGCCTCTAAATATTAAAATTATATTATTTTAAATATTCTCATAATGCAGGCTTTCCTTCTAACTAAGGACGTTACACGAGGTTATTACTGACTGACTAAAAGTAGTATTCAATGGAACTTTAAGCCTCTTAATATTAAAATGATACTACTTTCAGAAATTCATGTAAATCGAAATTCTTTTTAATTTTAGGGACTTATCATGCTGTTATTATTTACAGGAATGTAAACTGAAGGGCGCCATCGACCCTACCGATGACTTAGGAAAGAATTAATAAAGTCACGATTTGGGCCAAAATTTGATAAAATCATAAGGCTATAGCCTTACAAAATAATTGGCCGAAAAATGAAAGTTTTCAAATTTCAGTTGGAATGCTCATTATGGATTACCAGAGCTCATAAACTGTTTTTCGTGAAGTTAAAAGTGGTATTCTATGTAACTTTAAGTCTCTAAATATTAAAATAATATTACTACAAATATTGTAATAAATTCGAGCTTCTTTTCAATATAGGGACTTATCATGCTGTTATTACTTACAGGAATGTAAACTGAAGGGCGCCATCGACCCTACCCGTGATTTTGGAAAGAATAAATATAGTCACGATTTGGGCCAAAATTTGAAAAAATCATAGCCTTACAAAATAATTGGCCGAAAAATGAAAGTTTTCAAATTTCAGTTGGGATGCTCATTATGGATTACCAGAGCTCATAAGCTGTTTTTCGTGAAGTTAAAAGTGGTATTCTATGGAACTTTAAGCCTCTAAATATTAAAATAATATTATTACAAAATATTGTTATAAATTCGAGCTTCTTTTCAATGTAGGGACTTATCATGCTGTTATTATTTACAGGAATGTAAACTGAAAGGCGCCATCGACCCTACCCATGATTTTGGAAAGAATTAATATAGTCACGATTTGGGACAAATTTTGAAAAAATCATAAGGCTATAGCCTTACAAAATAATTGGCCGAAAAATGAAAGTTTTTAAATTTCAGTTGGGATGCTCATTATGCATTATTAGAGCTTTTAAGCTGTTTTTCGTGAAGTTAAAAGTGGTATTCTATGGAACTTTAAGCCTCTAAATATGAAAATAATATTATTACAAATATTGTTATGAATTCGAGCTTCTTTTCAATGTAGGGACTTATCATGCTGTTATTATTTATAGGAATGTAAACTGAAGGGCGCCATCGACCCTACCCATGATTTTGGAAAGAATAAATATAGTCACGATTTGGGCCAAATTTTGAAAAAATCATAAGGCTATAACCTTACAAAATAATTGGCCGAAAAATGAAAGTTTTCATATTTCAGTTGGGATGCTCATTATGGATTACCAGGGCTCATAAGCTGTCTTTCGTGAAGTGAAAAGTGGTATTCTATGGAACTTTAAGCCTCTTAATATGAAAATAATATCATTACAAATATTGTTATGAATTCGAGCTTCTTTTCAATGTAGGGACTTATCATGCTGTTATTATTTACAGGAATGTAAACTGAAGGGCGCCATCGACCCTACCCATGATTTTGGAAAGAATTAATATAGTCACGATTTGGGCCAAATTTTGAAAAAATCATAAGGCTATAGCCTTACAAAATAATTGGCCGAAAAATGAAAGTTTTCATATTTCAATGTAGGGACTTATCATGCTGTTATTATTTATAGGAATGTAAACTGAAGGGCGCCATCGACCCTACCCATGATTTTGGAAAGAATTAATATAGTCACGATTTGGGACAAATTTTGAAAAAATCATAAGGCTATAGCCTTACAAAATAATTGGCCGAAAAATGAAAGTTTTTAAATTTCAGTTGGGATTCTCATTATGCATTATTAGAGCTTTTAAGCTGTTTTTCATGAAGTTAAAAGTGGTATTCTATGGATCTTTAATCCTCTAAATATGAAAATAATATTTTTACAAATATTGTTATAAATTCGAGCTCCTTTTCAATGTAGGGACTTATCATGCTGTTATTATTTACAGGAATGTAAACTGAAGGGCGCCATCGATCCTACCCATGATTTTGGAAAGAATTAATATAGCCTCACGATTTGGGCCAAATTTTGAAAAAATCATAAGGCTATAGCCTAACAAAATAATTGGCCGAAAAATGAAAGTTTTCAAATTTCAGTTGGGATGCTCATTATGCATTATTAGAGCTCATAACCTGTTTTTCGTGAAGTTAAAAGTGGTATTCTATGGAACTTTAAGCCTCTAAATATGAAAATAATATCATTACAAATATTGTTATAAATTCGAGCTTCTTTTAATGTAGGGACTTTCATGCTGTTATTATTTACAGGAATGTAAACTGAAGGGCGCCATCGACCCTACCGATGACTTTGGAAAGAATTAATCAAGTTACGATTTGGGCCAAAATTTGAAAAAATCATAAGCCTTACAAAATCATATAGCCTTACAAAATAATTGGCCGAAAAATGAAAGTTTTCAAATTTCAGTTGGGATGCTCATTATGGATTACCAGAGCTCATAAGCTGTTTTTCGTGAAGTCAAATTCCTATATTTCAACCGGGACGTTTATAACGGATTTAGAAAGTTTCTAAAGCATTTCTTTATGTTAGAAAGTGAACAAATAATACCGTTTTTGCAAATATTTCTTGTTAGAACAACAGAAAGGTTTTATATTCCATTTCATTGTCCATTTATGGACGTGGTATAACGCTATCCCTGATTTATTCATAATCCAAATGACTCCATCCCTACTTAGTATTAATTTGGGAGCAATTTAGAAAACTCGCGATTTTGACCAAAAATGGAAGTAAACCATATAGCAAAATTAACATTTTGACTGCAATCGTGAGGCCCCATTGCTAGCAAGAGAAACTGGATGGGATCCGAAGCTTGAATCAGAGTCGATCTTCTGTTTCCATTGGTCGTGATATCGGTAGCTGTGTACCCGGATTTCAAGAGGTGGCAGCAGGCGCGGTTCTAGGGACATTTGGGGGGGGGGTATTGTTTAGCATTGCGGCAACATGGGGACATTGTTTAATATGGCGTTGAAGATGTTAAAAGATCATCATCATCGTGCAACAAGCCAGTGGCGTAATGGTGAGCCTGGGGCCCCGACTCATGGCCCTATTAGGTCCAAGCAAGGGCGTCCGCAGAAATGTTCACAAGGGGGGGGGGTGGGAATCAGTAGGTCGTGTAGGTGTAACACACTACTTGATACTATCTAAGCGGAGCGCAACCATCGGTTGGCGCGGAGCATACCACGGATTTTTTTTGCCAAAAAATACTCCTAGATCGTCGGAAAAGACACTTCCCGGGCGTTTCAAGTTGCATTTTTGCTGTACATCGTGAAACTCCATTCATCTCTAGCTGCTTGTGTCACCCCCACCGATTCCGTGATGAGGAAGCTAACTAGAGGGCGCGTCTTAACTCTTCCACTAGTGGGCTCATCTCGGATCTCAATACCAGCACCTTCAGCCAATTTCCCAGGATTTCTTCAAAGGCCTCATCTGATCTCATCATCTCTATGGCTGAAATTGTAGCTTCTGTCAATTTGGAGGCATGGTCAAAGTCTTATCTTTGGAGTGTCAGTGAAAGAGAATTAGAATTCCACAGCAAGTCGTATAGGAGATTCAAAGTGAAATTAGATTGGAAAGATCTGGATGAACAGACCACGCGCTTCAGCTGCTTCACATCTGTTATCAGATGTTTGATTGACACATCAGAGCAAGAAAACTTACAACTTGCGAAAGCGGCGGGTGTTCTCCGGTAAGTACATGACTCTCACTCTAGTCTAGTATTATATTTTGTAATGCGGTAAAACAACCCGTTGAACCCGATATAGTGCCATGGAAAGTTTTTATAGCTACAAAATTATATATATTGTGCGGATTTTTTTTTTTGGGGGGGGGCTAGAATTAATTTGGGAGGGCTATACCCCCCCCCCCCCCGCGCCTGTGTTGCAGGTGAAACCTAAATCCGTGTTTATAACATTGTAGGGCAAGCATGGGTTACATCATTGTTTCGTGTAGATACCCCACCACAATTAGACTTGCGTTCATCCGCTCGAAAGGTTAACCATTGTCAGAGAAAAGGGGTAAAAGTACCTAAGGTAAAGCTTGTTTAAGCATGTTATAATCAGTTACTGTCATTGCTCGTTCTGCCTTTATATGAAAGAGCATAATTTAAAGTACAGATGGTGTGAAAAAAGGGAGGATCGAAGGTGATATAAACCATTTTGGAAAATCTTTGGTTAAATGTTGATGTGACTCCGGGCGAGCAGATGGAAGGGTGGGGGGTTCAGTATGCTAAACTTGCTCCTCTTCTAGCTCAAAATCTAAACTGTCATGATATGGATGTTTGCAAGTGCCATGATAGGCCAAGATCTCAGCTATCATCTGGTGGGTAGGATATACCAGTTGAAAACTTCTTCTTTGGCAGGTCTTGAAAGTGACGAGTTTATTGTGTAAGTCAATGGAACGATTAATTGTGGTGCGAGACCTGTAGCTAGACTTTCGGAAATTTTGTTGGTGGGGGAAGGGCGCCACCATTTCCTAGCAAAGCCAAGGTCGAACAATATTTCCATATCCCTCTCTTCCCAAAGTGAAATCGAAAAATAATTTTGTTCTTACTAAAGCGGCAAACTACTCATCCTCCTGCCCCTCCGCCCAACGGACCGTCCGTCCGTCCGTCCGTCCGCCCCACCCCCCCCCCTCACAAAGCACCGTATATTGCCATGGGTCAGACATATAACTTATAAGAAATTTGAAACTTAAAACGCCCATTAAGTCAACTCCATTCCCCAGACAACAAGCCCCTATAGGGTTTCCATGATCACCAACAAATGTTGTGGGGGGGGGGGAGGAACGTAACATCATCCAGAGGTTACCCAGATGACACCACACAGTCTTTGTGCCTATATATTTAAACCCATGGGAAAGCAAAGGTGTTCATTGGTTTGTTTTGAGAAGTTGCGGCAAGGCAGGGTGCACCAAATATTTACTCCTCACCAGCCCCCCCCCCTACCCTCCCCTTCACATTTCATTCCACATGCATTTAAAAAGTAGTAATATCCTGTTTATTTACAATAATTTACAAACACAGAGATATTAGTATAAAACAGGACAACGTTTAACATCAAAACATTTATTAAAATCATCCATGAGAATAAAAGTGGGGGAATTGGGGTGGGGGGGGGGTAGTTAAGAAATGAAGGGTTTGACAACCAGGAATTGAACAGCTATTTGTATCACTAACATCACACATGACCAATGTCGGAGGAAAACTTTGATCATGAGTGTTGTCATGGTTACCAACAGCTTGTAATATTTTGCAACGAAAATCATTAACACTGTATCTCTAGATCTGAGATCAGAGTCAATATTGGAATTTAATAAGATAGTTGTCTTGTATCATGACTATACGATCTGGCATAAAATTTTCTGTTCAGAAGTTATATGAGTTTGTCTCTTAACAAGAGAGTAATTTCCTAAAAACAGCCATTAATTATTACATTAAAACTCCATCTTTCCTAACATCCACATGTTACAAAAACTGTCAAAAACCACAGTCGTACTTACATGTTGGTAAAAAGAATTTAAAATATCATTGTGTCATAATAAATATTAAACAGAAACCTCTGCATTCTTTGGATTTTACTAGTGAATTGAAACAGATTTGTAAGACATTTTTGGATTTTTTTGAAATTTGAAATTTGGGATTATAATTTTTTTTTATTGGGGACGGGGGAGGGGGGACTAAGCAGATGCATTTTAATTACCACGCAGGATTCTTTACTCTGAGGTAAAAAATAAAAGTCTGTCATTCCGGTCAGGATACCACATTCTCTGAGAAAAACTTTAAAATTTGGAATGAAAAAAGTTCTTGATATCGATTTGGTTAAGTATAGGAAGTTATTATTATTTACCACAACAAAGTGAAAACTCTCATTAGCTACAAATATCAAAAGACAATGAGGCTTTTGTCTTTCATATTTAAAGCTACTGAGGCATTCGTTGCCCAATTCATCTGCATTTTGGCGCCTTAATATTATATGTTCTAGGATGACAGACTCAATCTGTGGCGAATTCGATTTTTTTTTACCAAAATGCCGTCCTGCAGTTGTTTACTGCTCAACTCTCAATATGTTTGTATGTATGCAGTCACTGTATATCTCTCACACTTTCATACATATAATTTTTTTATTTTTTTTTTATTGTGGAATAATTCTCATGGCTGTTGATTAGTTTGCATCGGCAAAATAATGAACGACTGCATTGATGTGCTGCAAGTACTCAATGACTGTTAAAAGGAAATAACTCTTTTGTTTCTATCTACTCGTTAATTTTATTTAATTTTATGCGAGAATATGTCAATATCAACTGAACAGGGGGTTATCGGTCATGGAGTATATTTGTAACCATCAGAGATATTTTAGAGGCCAAACAACTTTGATGTTTTTCTGGTTTGTTTTGAAGCATGTTCTGAAATTCGAGTTGCAAGAAAAGATTATCTCAAGAAATGGCTCTCATGTAACTTTCATAACACTTGAGGAAATTGATTTCAAAGAAATGAAAGAAAAATGGCAAGGAATGGGGCTAACTTTTAATATTTCATTATTTTACCTATCCTTTCTGTTTTGATATTAATATCATGCAGATATTAGATGCAGATCATTTTTGAGTCTACAGGCAGTGACAAGTGTAAGTCTGGTTGTTATTAAGTCTAAGATTTTGTAAAACTACTGCTTATTCTGCCAAAATCAATATCTCTCTTTCCAAGAAAAGGCATCATTGGAATGTTGCTAAAAATGCATTCTTAATTTTTGTTTTCCCAGGATAACTTTTTCATATCAAATTCTGAACATATTACATAACTTTGAATTTATGTGAGAAATGCCTGCTACTAGCAAACTTCTGATTAGAATTCATATGCAAAAGTTTCATATTTTCAACATTTCAAAATGGCCCTTAATTAACGGACTCCATTTCCAATGCCATCTGAGCTATTGCTTGCCTTCAAGGTGTCATCATAAAACCCAAAAATAATCCATCGTTATCCAAATGCTGTGTAGATTTTCAAGAAACACTGGAGGGGAAAATAGTTCGTCTTAACATCCTTATTTTTGTTGGGGGAGGGGGTGGGGAGTTGGTGAGAGGGGGTTGGGGGAGGGGGGGGTTATAACATCATAGACTTAGTCTGCCACATAAAATTCTGTCTTTCTTTACAATAAATATGTACATTTTAATTGTAATCATAGAAATTAATTTAAAGTTACAGGTAAAACATATTTGAGGTATGTGTGAGGATTCTTACCTTCAAGTATATTGACCGTATAAACTATTAAATCTCTTCTCTTTACTTTTTTTTTGGTAACACATTTAATTTGTCTTCAAATTACCATAAATTAATAATTACCTTAAATATAATAAATAAACTTCTTAACATTTAATATACAGACATATAAATATTTATGTGTTCATTATCTAGATCCATATAACATGAAAACAGAAAACAGCTTATTATACATACAGCTAAAATGTCAACATTTCTGTTTTCTCAGGAGTAAATTCAGAAATCTCACTTTAATGTGTCAATGTTGGATTTTTTGAATGTTTCAAAGTTTCAATGTTGATGAAAAAATGCTGTATCAAAGTTTTCCATTCTCGATGAGATTAAAATTTTAAATTACGTTTGCAGATATTTTTACCCCAAAATTTGGCCAGATGAAGATTAAGGTGGGTTTTTTGCTTAGGATGTGGTCATCGATGACCTGATGAGGTGTGTTACATGTTTGTTGAATCTGCAATAAAATGAGAAAAGAATAAATGAATAAATGAATAAATGAATAAATGAATAAATGAATAAACGAATAAATGAATAAATATGAAATATTTGAATTTCTAACACTAATCAAAACAGCAAGGTAGGTGGTCTATAAGCAGGTTTCACAAAAATGCTGCAAACATTATATCGATGTAATTTCGGCATTTCTCAAGACTAATGATGAAATATGGGGAGACAAATTGCCACAAATACATGTATTTTGTGTTTAGAATTTCAATTCATATTTTTATCAACTGGCAACATTTTCAGCTGAAAAAAAAACGATTCTTTGATAGGGAAAAGTTGGTCAGAGAAATGGTGGAAGGGTAGCCAATTCCACCCCCCCCCCACCCCTCCCCTTTTTTTCTGTCTCTGATGATGGAAGGATTACCGTAGCATTCTGCTTGAAAATGTTTATATCCACCCCTAGCTAGCATCAAGGCATTTCTGACACAGTACACATATTCACTGAAACTGAAAAGTCCTTCAAACCAAGCAAGTTGAATAAATAGCCTATCCAATTTTCACACACAAAAATCAGCTGAGAATAAGAAGAAGATTTAATTGCTTTCCAAACATATGTAAAACTTCACATCGTTCCGTTTTTTTAGTTGATAGTTTTCAAACTAATCATTTGACTCATAACTTTACTTATAGAAGAGGAGGATTAGTTCAAGCCGGTGTTCATCCGCAAACATCACATGGATAGGGTTTTAAAGGAGTATCTGTTGTCTTCCTATGACCCTTGGAACATATACCAAACTAAACTAAACTGAATACCGTCAAAATACAGAGGTACCTTTCAATCATAAGGTCCTGAGTTTGAGAGTCACTCCAAGATTAATGTTATGTCATCCAGTTACAGAGTTCTTGACAATTGACAATTCATAATCATGGACGTTAAATATGAATGTAAGAGACTGACTTCGGTCAGCTTGCGGCTTTGATAAGCCAATGATGGCTTCTTTGCGAGTTCCTGCTTGCAGGAGGATCTAAAATACAAACATACATACACACAATCTAGGGGCCATGGAAATTTTATTCCTACTATGCAGACAAACTCACTACTCTCACTGAAGCATTTGGCAAAATGCTAAATTCTGGAGGAGTGCAGGTCGCCTATGAGCCACACACCAACCGATAAAAGGGTTCTAGAATTAACAACAAAGAAGTTGGAGCTATACCTGAAGGTAATGGGGCCTTTGAGGTATCTGTCGGGATTCCCCCACTGTGCTCGCTGTTCTTGTTTCGCTGAAAAGAGAAGAGAAAGGAAGAGAGAAATAATTATTAACAGAAGACATTATCGTATCTAGATCAGTGGTTCTCAAACTTTATTAGACGACCACCCCCTTCGACCATCTTGAACTGTCCCAATGCCCCCCTCCCCCTAACCCCTCCCCTCGACTTCGCAATCAGTGACCAGCTCAGGGAATACCCCAAATGACAGGCTAAAATGGTGGCGCTATGCGCTTATAAGTTACAAGAGATGTCTCTGCTACAATATAATCCAAACGCGATAGAAATTGGACCTAGGGGTGGAGTTACTGAATTTCTAATACAATTTTTGGATAATTTTGGGTCACAAAATTTATTTTATTTGTTCCCAGACCCCCTGGATGCCTTATTGTGCCCTAAATCGCTGCAGTGATGTGTCATAATCGCCAGGGACCCCCAAATCAGTGCCAACACCCCCCCTTCTCCCTGTGTACCCTGTAGCACCCCCCTGAGACTTCCCAATGCCCCTTGGGGCGGCAGGGACCACTTTGAGAACCACTGATCTAGATGAACTTGTTTGAGCTGTGAAACGTCCGGATCCAATCTCTATGACTAAGGGCTAACTGTGAAAGGCAGACGTAGTGAGAGAATGGTAAAATAATGACACCATTTTGAGGTTTTAAAGTCCGCTCAGGAATGTGGCTAATGGACCGAGTGTGCCTTTAGGTAACTCAGACCATGCTCCCCTGCCTTTCCTTCCCCCCTCCCGTCCCCCTGGGCTTGGACAGGACAGAGAGCAATTAAAAGTTGTGATGGTTTTATTTCGATGACAAATTATCTGTATCAAATTACTTCAGTAGGTAGGTAGGTATCTAATCACCTCAGTCGATATGTTTTAGTGGAAAATACTGTTATAAAAAAAAAGATGCGTTTCCTGGATATACATATCAATGAAATCACAATTAACCCTGGAGAAAAGAAATACCTTGATTTTTTTTGGAACTTTGGAGATGATCAGTACTATTTTTGAGTTCGGATACACTAAATTTCCATTGGGGCATGATAGCTACAGCTGAATCAACATGTCTACTGAAAGGATAAGATTGTCCGTCCGTAAATAACTGCCAACAAGACGCTAGCAACCAAAAGTAACGCAACTTACCGGCAGTTTGGTGAAGATGGTATTCTCAGCACTGGCGGCCACCTTATTTCTACGCTTCAGTAAAGCCGATCGAACCTGCGAGAGAAAAGAATAAAAAGAATAAGAAAATATTATGGAAAATTAAACTCAAGAACAACTGTACTGGGAGGTCATGTGAATTTTTACAATAAATCTGGATAATTTACCCACATTTCTATAGGCCTATGAACATTTTTGATTTGATTTTGATTTTTTTTTTTTTAATACAGCGCTTTACACCATCGATAGGTCTCAAAGCGCTTTACAGACGTTATATTACCCCTGGTCAATGATAATCTGTCCCAGAGACAATCCCTCCAGTCGGCAGCAGTTATATACTGCACCCAGTGACATGTTACCTCACAGGTACCCATTTAACCCCTGGGTGGAGAGAGGCAAGTGAGATAAAGCATCTTGCCCAAGGACACAACGTAATGAACTAGGCATGAATCGAACCAGCAATCCTTGGATCACGAGTCCGATGCCTTAGCCAATTGGCCACCACACTCTCAACATTCCAATGTTCACAAAATTTGAGTAGCGTAGCATGTTCAACTCATGCATATTTTACATAGTCTTTTGTAATATTTACTGGGAATGCATGTGCCAATGTTAGTTAGGACAGTTTTTCATGAAATTGGTCAACATGAACCATGACACTAGAGGTTCGAGTGTCCCATTTCTTCAAAGTGGCCGATATCGTCCCAAATCATATCATACTGTCGTGCAACATGATGGCTGTCCATTGGTTATATTTGTTTATAATTTTGCAAAATAAGTTTGATTTTCTCTTACTAATTTTGGTGGTCATTGCACTGACTAAAACAAGTGTAAAATAAAGATTTGATACAAACTGATATCATTCTTAAATAGGATAGCTTATTAAAAGTCATATTGGATTTATTAATTAATAAAAAACAGGGTCAATTGAAGACATTGCTAAAGCACAATTTGACTGAGCTTTGATACCTAAAACTGTTGAAGCTATTTGCAGTTAGAGCGGACACAGGTATAACATAAAAACAGATGGCAAAGACAACTGGAGTAAATACAAAATGCAAAGGGGCTGCTATAGTCACATGTACCAAAATTAAAATATGTGGGTAAATTTTTAGGTAGATTACATAATGTTCCACAATGTCAAATTCAATTTATGGCTGGACATTTGAACAGTGGTGAATGCATACATGCCTGTCTGTTTGTCTTCATTGGAAGCCAGTAACAATACACAAACAAGAGGGCCTTAAACAGGGGGATAGGAAGCTTCCAAAAAGTGGGGGGCACAACATCAGAGGGGCACTTTCTTATTCCACAACCACCACTCATTATGCTATAAACTGATACACACCGGCCATATCACTTAAATATATAATGTGTTAGTGTGCTATCAATAATATTATGGTGCACGTGAATAATTTAAAATAAAATATTAAAATTAACAAACCCTTAAAGTATCCAAAAGACAGTTCTTCATCAAAGGGACACAATTTATTTGCCAGTAGGGCACATTTGCTATTTTGGAAGAAAGTGGGGGCACGTGTCCCCAGTGCCCCCCGGCCCGGCTCCTACCCCCTGGCCTTAAAATGTGTTATGTATCTGAAGTAATCCATGAAAACCATAAAATCAAACCCATAAAAAATGATAATATGGATCTTTCATCGTCTCTGCAGAGGGCGCTGTCCACGTCGGTCCTAACATGTGCCGTAGACACGGCTCTGAGTCCTAATGCGTGTTATCCATCCTGTTTACAGATCTCCATTTTGTCTAGCGCTATAACATTGATATCAATCTATGTGTGCTACTAGTGAAAATGTGTTGAAAAGATCTCGTCTTCAATAACTACGAGACGAATCGCAGGTAGAAGTACAGTATATATTCCACTATTGGAGACGTGACTGAAAATACCTTAAAAAAAAGGCTTTCTGAATGGTTGACGACCCGACCCGTTGTGTGTAAAGTTGCCAAATGAACAGTGGGCGACATTTCGTTAGTAAAATGTGCTTGTAATGAGTGTTATAAATCATTATTTTAGTTCCAACGTGCAGGTACTTTGCCCGGAAGTGTCTGCCAGAGATCTCTCACAGGAATTCTCAGTGATTTTCAGAGATTGCTGCCTGTTTCACAGAGCTAGATAGTACCGACATGACAGCGCCCTCTGTTAACTTCGGGGAAGGTTTGGGGATCCCAATTGCGAGAGTTTTGCTTCAACGTTTATAAGAAATGCCCGATCGTCCGACTTTTGCACCTTTGTTTCTAAGAGCTACTTACGTCTTCGTTGAGCACGAGATGAAGCAAGAACACAGCCACTCCCTGGGATGCAGAAAGAGAATTAAAAACAATGAATTATGAACCTTCATTTTCTGCACCGACAAGAGAGAACTGGTGAGTCTTCAGTATAGCATAGGATACAATACTGCTAGCTACAACTCGTGTATCCAATGATCAATAATAACATATAAATGGTTATTTCGGTGGAAGATGATTTAATATTTTAATATGTGTTCTCTGAAAACTCTCTATATACTGAAAAAGTTATTCTCTATTTATAAATTGGTACCAGGGGCATGACTAGACTTCTGGTTTAAGGGAGGGGGCGGTGGTGGGGGTGGGGTGTCCAATGCTTTTCTAGAGAGGCAGACATGACCAAAAAATAAATAAATAACCATGGCTTCTTGTAAGCTAATTTCACAGAAATCAATATTAAATACAATTTAGAGTAAAAACTGCAGAAAAGCTAGGCCACAAAAAGTTAGTAACAAAGGAAGAAGGATAAAAAACGGGAACGTATGAATGATAGGAACCTTTTCTCATATAAGCTGTTAAAGGAAGACGATAGACGTACCTGTAAGGCATTCAGAATCACAAACAGATACTGGAACAACAGAACCTCCGGTGAAATCAGTAGCAAGAACCCAAAGGCCCAGGTCAGCCCCAGCACCGGGACCATGACTATCACTGCACGCAGGCTCGATCTGGATAAAAACGACAAATACACCCAGGGTTTAGAGAAATGTCCTGAGCTGCTGGTTTTTTCATTGGAAACAACTTGCAGTGGTCATGCTTCGATGGTTTCACTTAAAGCAGCATTTTGCGTTTTGTCGCCGTTTTCCACTTTTTGAAAAGTCCATCGAGTTTTGTACATATATAAAAATCACAAAACAGCAAACTAAGATATTAGCCAAGTTTTTTCCCTGCCAAAAGCATTAATTGGCGAGTAATTAAGGACATTTGCAGATAATGAGAAAAGTGTCGTCCGACAATTTAAACATTTAATATTAACCGCATACAGTTCCCCCAACCCACCAGTTTGAATTCAACCAATCAGAGATGCAGGTTTAGTTATGAGCCACTAAAAGTAGATTTAAAACGTCAAGTTGGTAACTTGGTACAACCAGCGAGCTGGACTCTTAGCTCCCAATTGGTACAACTTTGGTTTCCATTGCCATAGACAATCTACACAAATCAAGCATGGTGTTGTATTACGTATTGGCCAACGACGTTCGTAACTTTTAAATATTCATATTATGGGCGAGGTTTATTTGGATCCCAACTGAAAATATCTTCGAGAAAAACAAAGTTGAAAGTTGTAAATTTTTCGACTTTTAAGCTACCATTTCAAGTAAGATTTGAATAGATAAGCTAGTTATGTATTTCGTTATGGCATCGTGGAATCAGTGAGGTTGAGAAAAATCATAGAAAAGGACCCAAAATGCTGCTTTAAAGTTGCTATGGTTTATACACTCCATCATATCAAGGGTTTTGTGGTGAGTGAAGCTGAAGAAGCACACACCCCATAGCATCGTTATTGTATGAAAGCAACTCTGAAGGTTTTATGATAATGTCACAATTTTGGTTAAGTCGAATCCAACAATGGACGATTTTGAGCTGTTAAATTAGTAAGCAAATGAATCATACAAAATGTTAAATTTTATAGTCCAGTCAATTTTGAAAAAATTTTGTACAAATAAAATAAGTGTCAGAAAATAAATTAAATTCTCATGTTGACTAACTAACACTTGATACAAGGATACATTGTGATATATTCAATAAGATACAACACAAACGCAACGCAATACAACACAATACAACTAAAGAAAACACGATACAATACAAAACAACAATAAAATAAAATACAACAAACAAAAAAAACATTCAATACATTACAATACAACACAATACAGCCAAAAAAATTAAATTCATTAAAACTTTTCATTAACTGTTTTTATTTATATATAGTTATATAGCCATGACCTTTATGCTCATATCAGACAAAAGTATGTAAAACATATGATAAGGGATATATTGTCACACGTCATTAATGCACACACAATGCAACCACACACATTCCTTGCACACTCCATGGCACCTTGCATGCACATCCATTGACACCTTGAATACACACTCCTTGCACACCCATTGACACCTTGAATACACACTCCTTGACACCTTGAATACACACTCCTTGACACCTTGAATACACACTCCTTGACACCTTGAATACACACTCCTTGACACCTTGAATACACACTCCTTGACAACTTGAATACACACTCCTTGACACCTTGAATACACACTCCTTGACACCTTGAATACACACTCCTTGACACCTTGAACACACACTCCTTGACACCTTCAATACACACTCCTTGACAACTTGAATACACACTCCCTGCATATCCTTGACACCTTAAATACACACTCCTTGACACCTTGAATACACACTCCTTGACACCTTGAACACACACTCCTTGACACCTTGAATACACTCCTTGACAACTTGAATACACACTCCCTGCATACTCATTGACACCTTAAATACACACTCCTTGACAACTTGAATACACACTCCCTGTATACTCATTGACACCTTAAATACACACTCCTTGACACCTTAAATACACACTCCTTGACAACTTGAATACACACTCCCTGTATACTCATTGACACCTTAAATACACACTCCTTGACACCTTGAATACACACTCCTTGACA
>JAIPMN010003542.1:0-24324 GCA_020650975.1 Apostichopus californicus | reverse complement strand
GGACTTAGATGCAATTTGGTGCTCCAAATGAGATTTTTTTCTCATTTGGAAATGAAAAAGGGGTTTTCTGACTTGCGAAGCGGGGGGCGGAATGATACTTCCGCCCCACCATATTTTTCACTGGGGGGGCTGGCGCCCCCCCAGCCCCCCTGGTTCCTACGCCCTTGATATTATGATAGTTGTGGTTTGGAGTCTTTGTGAATTTTATCTTCATATTTCCATTCCAAAGTTTATGAATAGACAAAATGTTATAAGCTGTGCTCCACGCAAAACCATACTTTATAGAAGGCTGTATGCTCCTTCTTTACCCAATTAAGTGACATAATAGAAAGCCACTTACTTTGTGCCATTAGTTACCCTCACATCAGAAATACTTCTACACTTGTGGTATTATTCTCCACAAATAAAAAAAAAACATTTTTGTGGTAATACTCCACATATGTTTGTTACTTCAATGTATGGGCACACCCATTTAGGAATTTTATGTTATTGACTCCAAGCCACATTCCACATCCAATTAAGTGTTGTCCTCATTTTGTGAGCACATTTCATACTTTTGCTTCCACTGGCAATTTAAAAAGATATATATTTATATAGATATATGTATATATAAATAAAATAGGGAAAAAAGCCCTGTATTGATCACTTGCAAAGTCTGTATATGTTTTTTTCAATATTATGATAATTATGATATATGTGATCTGATGGCTCTCATGTAGTCAAAGTTCATTGTTCCAGTGCAGTGATTGGTATTTAATCTTTTGTAGTATATATGCCCCGTTATTTGCCAATGATAGAAATGTTTGAATTGTCTTACCCAGTAGTTCTTATATTGTTTATAAAACAGTCAATGAATCATGCAATGTTATAGATTAAATCGAGCATTTTTAAAAATTACAAAAAGCAAGAATAAAATATCACCAAGCAAAAGAAAAATCAAAAGGAAAAACTTTCACTGGTGAAAAGTAGCTTAACTTTCATGGTTGTGCTTCATGCAAGAAATGTGCTGCATACTAATCCAATATTGAGCACACTTCATATAATTTCAATCAAATCCTTTTCTTTTCTTGTCACTTTTTCTAACCTTTAACCTCAGTATCACTACACACAGCACTAAAACTGGTTATTGTCAACTATAATCACACTAACATTAGACAATTTACTTGATATTAAATTTTGTATTGCAACTCTAATATTATAGCTCATCATAATTTTTTCTTTCATTGCTATGATATAAAGTTTATATATAGCAACTTAGGTTTGTAAGTCACAAAGACAGCATATGCTTTACAAGTCTGATGATAATTGATGGAAAATGGGAATTTTTGAAAAGTAATTATAATCATCCAAGTCTTGGTCTGAATTCCATAAAATATGTACCAGTTAGTGTACAAGCTTTCTTTTTTGATAATACAA
Source organism: Apostichopus californicus (assembly GCA_020650975.1). NCBI lineage: Eukaryota > Metazoa > Echinodermata > Holothuroidea > Aspidochirotida > Stichopodidae > Apostichopus > Apostichopus californicus. The sequence goes on along the minus strand of JAIPMN010003542.1, from coordinate 22,908 downwards.
TGCATTTTCTTGGTACCCTTTTAGTTGTAATAATCATCAGTGTGAAGACAGTTTTGTACCTTCTATCCCCCAACCCCCCCCCCCCCCCTTTGATTTAGATATCATCTTAGTTACCCTACTCAAAAGAAGTCCTGGTATCTTCATTGCTAGCTGAAGCATACCACAATTAAACAAAACTAAATCAATATATTTTATAAGGAATACTCATCACTAACAATTTTCCAATGAAGAGTGGTTATGTTTGGAACAAGGTGTTGAAAATAAGAACATGTGGTCTGTCTTATATTTGAAGCTGTGTGCTTTACAGCAGCAGAAGTAACCGGTGAGGTACAGTATATACCATCACCTTTGTATTACATAGATACCAAGACAAACTTAACTGTTATAAGGTATTATCATGCAATCACTGCTTTTGGAGACATTGAACTGAAGCTACATGAGAGCCATTGGATCCTGAGATCGTTTGGTGTTTTGTTTTTTAACTCCACAGTGAAAATAATAATTTCACGGATAGAACTAATCTCACACCTCATATGGAAGTTGAAGATGGTCCAGCAGAGCTAAGCAATGAAGATTTGGATCTTGCTAAATTTCAACTCGGCAAAAGTATGTATAATCTATCTTCGTATGTGTTCTACTCACTGGCAAAAACGGAATGTTATAAATAAAAATGTACATATATGAAGGGCTTGTGGGTATCTAGTTAGATGCAGGATGAAATGCTGTAGTTGCAATTGGGAATAACAATTGATACTACATACTAGGCATCTACATGTTATTTGCTGTGAGGTTGATTAAATCCCTTAGAAACTTCAGTTTGGAAAGTTAACAAATCGGTGATAATAATTAAGTGTTAAAAGTTCTTGTTTAGAAAATTTCAGGTTTCACTCTAATCTTGCCCGTCATTAAATAATAAAAATGATTTGTAAAAAGTACTAGGTAGCCAACATCTTTGTTCTTGTGAAGCAATTTTACTTTGAATACATACTCATCTATATAAACTAATATACAGTAAGTAAATGAATAATAGAAACTGACTGGGAAATCTATTGATATAACAGGATTCAAACCACTGACCTCTGGGTTACAAGCCCAACGCTCTACTGACAGAGCTATCCAGACCTTAGCAAGTTGGCGGTGATCCCTTATTAAAGGCATTGAAGAATCGCCCCAAACCGCGTACCGCCATCTGAAAAACTTGACTTTCTGTTGCTTGCAAGTGACGTTTTGTTCGTGTCGTTACAAAATGCAGACAGTATACGTGATACCTTGTTCTTTTTGCGCTTATCTTCACACCCTTTAATCGCTAATCCCTAAATATAGCAATTTCCTTGCTGGCGGTGCCAGTTTAGAAGCCACACACCGTTTAACCAGGGATTGTGCCATTTTCGTTCGACAAAACCCAGAAAGCGGCAGCAAGGGGATTTCACAAGAAATTTGGCTTTTTATATTATATAAAGCAAAAGGATAACAGCAAACTGACTGGGAAATTTCAGACCATGGAACAAGACAAAGAAATTTATTTTGCTCTTCTCCATTTAGTAACTTGTACTAGTTGATTAAAATGTACTATGGCATGCCTTAAATATGTTTAGAGTAAAGTTATTACTAACTTTATGCATGAAACTTTATGCATGAACTTTATGCATGAAAAGGTTCTTCAGGAAAAGTATGCATGAAAAGGTAAGCCACTGATCTATGTCCTGCCACTGGGCTGGCGTGAACTTGATGCATACCAGGCAGGGGTCCCGTCTAGTGCAGGTTCTGCACTTGGGGCAAAGATCGTGCTCGTCCCAGGCTCTGCCTGGCCGGAACATCGAGCAGTTAATGCACTTCAGTTGGTTGCGAGACATACTGAGAATACTCGAATTAAGGAAGAATAACTCTTGGAGCTTAAATAAATAGCAATGGAAGCAAACAAGAGAATGGGAGAATCTGGGGAGGGAATTAGGCTAACAGAGAGTAGGTGGTACGTAGCGTAACCTAGCAACGGTAAACACGAACGCTACGAAGTGGCCTAACAAAAATCAACGTAAGCTGAAAAGAACATGAGAGAGCTATATATATATATACAGAAGGGAAGCAATACGAACATGAGAGAGTGATATAGGGAAGCAATACGAGTATACATGCTATGAACATGAAAATACACAATAACAACACGCCTATAGCGTGGGGAGGAAAATGGCGGGAACCTAGGCAGTTTCGCGGAACTGCTCCGCCGCACACAAAAAAACCCGAAGGCGGAAACGCACTAAGAAAACAGTCCCCAAAACCCTCCCTTTCAACAAAAAGGATACTTATCGGTCTGGAAATGACTGCAAAACTCCTAAGGATCCGAAGCTAAAAACTTCCGACGATCGTCAAAGAATCCAAGACAAATTTCGAGGGAAAACTTTCCACAAGAAAAATATACGTATAGACACTTGAATGGTAGAATGAAAAAGGAGGAGTGACCGGAGGGGGGGTCCGATCATAGAGGGCGCACAGTGTTATTATTTTACCAGGACTTTATAGGCACAGTAGAATGAGGTGCTAAGGTTGTGAGGAGACAGGTAAGCGAGGAGCGAAGTAAATATATATGTATGCCTCTCTTTTCTTCTACTGGCAAATTAACACCTGAATCCAATGGCATTTAGACAGTTAATAGCCCAATTTTTGAGGCCTTGGAGGATTGATTGAGTACTGTTTTAGTGCTTCAGAATAATGAGTAAAATAAGGGGAGGCTCGTCAAGCTTAACTGAAAAATGTGGTTAGGGGCGGTCTACATCATCACCCTGGTCTTCCACCTAAGTGGGAAGTCTTAATACTTCTTTTCTCCTAGTCATTGCTCCACGGCTTGATAATTTCTTTGCTGCTACTGTCAGTATTCCTTAAAGTTTAGTTGATTAGTTAGGATCATCATCTCAAAACAGAAGAAACTGATATGACACTTACTTACAAAATAAATTATGCAAATTAAGTGGTTGATTTCACCAGACATTTTCTGCCTAGAAAAGTGTCGATACGTATCCTCATGAATATATTCGTTAATTGTAATTTTTCCCACTATTTGTTTTTTGTATTGTCAGGTTCCAATTCGGTGCAATCGATCCTACAAAACATGTTCGAGGGCGAGTTGGACGAGGAAGACATTGGCCCAACTGACATAGAGGACCTGGACTTGCTGGACCCAGACCAGACAGATTCTGCTCCCTTCCCTTTTACCTTAGACAACGTGGTTTAAAGCGCCGATTAGCATGGATGTAATGCTAAGAAATTATCAGTACAGGATTGAAAAGGAACTATTTTTACCATTTTTACCTAATACACATGTTAAGTTAACTGAAAAATCATAAAACTATGTTGTCTTATATTTATAGTTGAATATTTTATTATATATATATTTTATTTCCATTTTTCAGAGTGTATGTTTGGTTTCCCTTTTGAAGCAGAAAATACCTGCTCAGCATATTGAAACAAAAGTCTAAGCCAATTATTTACAAAGGATATATATGTAAAGAAATGAAAGTAAGCATGGGCATTAAACATTAATAAGATGTAAGTACTACCTTATTTATTTCAATCCAAAAATATTATTTCTGAATGAATCCTGTGTATGAGGAAAATATTTACTAACAAGTGTAAAGTATTCGATATATGCAATTTTAAGTAATTCGGAACCAAACATACAATTTTCAATGCAATGTTGACAATATGATAGAATTGTCGATGGTGTCACTCACGGCATTTTGTATATAACAATTTAATATTCACCAGTATTTTCCATGCTTTAAATTTTGTCCTGTTTGTATGAATCATATAAAATTTGATGCCACATGTTGCAAAGATTCGCTATGCCTCTTGGTTTACAGAGCTTCTTTCTAAATTACACATCTCTCACACCTTATCAGATTTAATTGATTGCAGAAAAAAGATTAGAGGTAGGGGGATTAAGATGCATTAAGGGGACATTAAAGGGGTGTGGGAAGGGGACCATACAGTGTGTTAGAATCTTGGAGGGTGTCATATGTCTTTGAGCAGTTGTAGTCTTGATATGCTATAGGCCAAGAAAAATAAATTGAGTGCAACTAATGCTTCTACAGTTATTGTTTTTCCAAGTAAGTTATTCACCTTTAAAATATGTTAAATCTCTGGAATGCTCCTTTAAAGGCATTGAAGACTCGCCCTAAACCGCGTGCGGCCATCTGAAAAAGTTAACTTTCCGTTGCTTGTAAGTGACGTTTTGTTCGTGTCGCTACAAAATGCAGACAGTAATGACATGTGATACCTTGTTATCTTTAGCTGGACCTGAGATGTCCATCGCTGTATTGTTTATACACTGTGCTGTGGGTATTGACCGCAGCTGTTTGTACTGACTGTACACTAGTGTCTAATTACCGACGGTAGCAAGCTGTGTGTGTATTTTCTGGGATCGATGGTGGTGTCTAACACTTCTGTTACACCTCATTCGAAACTAGGTCAGATTACCGGCATTAGACGTTTCTTTTTGCGCGAGTCTTCACACCCTTTAAATCTCTGGAATGTTCCTTTAAGGCGTGATTGCTGAAGATGATATTAACTCCTCAGAGCAGGACTAACTGTTAATGTTACATATTCTATACATAACTCAACTAAAACATGTTCTTTTCACTTCATATATACAACAGATCATCCTCACATGACAGCTAACACCATTTTTACTTTTAAACAAATTTATACTTCAATGGTTTGAATCTATTTAGAAGCATCTCAATGAATAAACTTTCTTATTCTGCTCAAAAAACAGGTTCCCATAATATTACATGGCAAATTTTCTTTCAAATTGATCATGTTTAGGCAGAAAGTGGGACCAATGGATCAACCTTCTTTTATGTAAATGTCAAATATGTTAAGCATAGAAAACAAATTTAAAAGATATTTTGATTCAATAGAGCTGTTTAAAGTGGACGTCTAGCAACATCAACACACTTCTTAGATGTTATGTGACAAAAATAAATTAATTAACAACATATTTTTTATATTTTTGTTTTATTTCATTTCATGAAAAGCTTGTATTACAAAATTTCTTGAATCGATAAAAAAAATCTTCATCTCTTACTGAAAGATCTACCTTTCTTGTTGCTGTAACTGTTTATAAAATATCTATTTAAAGAAAATTGCAGGCTGTTGAATAATTGGCTGTTAAGTGAAATAGTATCGATGAATTAATGATACAAATTATTAAAAGCAAGAGAAAGAAAAAAGAGCCAAATATGAATGCAGTTATAGGTTGTTTCATATTTTATTTTTTTTAAATATAAATGTTTTTCTGAGTAGTTAATTACAAAACAAATTTACTAAACCAAAATACAAAGTTTTATTTCCACCTTTAGTGGTAAGTGGTTCTTACATCGTCAAGTCTGATAGGCCTTAAATGTATAAAACAACAAAACATAAATATGCTGACTATTCAATTCCTTCATAGGTAAATATTTTGCAATGAGACTTCATTATCCCTAGCAAGTTACTCAGTACGAATGATATGCTCTAAAGCCCTCATCATCATACTACAATGATCCACTTTCTTTCAGGCCAAGTAAACACATTTCTTTGTAGATTCTGAGAAACCTTTGAAAACAAAGGTATGTACTGATAACTGTGCCCCTAATGACCCTTCACCACATGCATTTATTCTTTATTCTATGTCATGAAACGGCATTTTAACAATTGATAATCCTGCCGTTGTTTTAACATTCATTATAAAGAATAAATTGTTTCGCACAAAAAAAAGAAATGACATACTAGCCGTATATTTATGTACATAAGCGCAGGGTACTACAATCCTGTTGTGACAGGGCAGTACTGGTAATACTGGAGAATGAATGCTGAAAAAAAGTATTAAGACCAGCAGAAGTTTTATGAATGGACGCTTTCTACATTGATTCTACATAATAGTGTTTAAAGTATGACTTTAGGCAGAGTTTTAATCTTGATATGACCTGACACAGGCCCAAAGAGAAGGAAACATCTGAGTGCTAGTAGTGTTTCTATAGCTTTCAAACTTCAAGATAATCACCTTTAAGGTAACCCATTGTTTTGGTAAATTCCAATAAATGAACCAAAACAAGTTCTTTGAACAGACAAGCACCCCCCCCCCCCCCGATTGACACTTACAACCATGTTGTCCTTGGCAAAATATACTATGTATTGCAGACATGTTATCTGAGACCATTCAAATCTTATCTCTTTATAGTCTGTGCCATAGACTATTTAGTCCAGCCAGTTTCATTTAACTTGATGAGCCTTAGATGATTAAAGCATCCTTCCTCAAAAATGACAAGTGGTATTGAAGTAAACCTAGACTGACCAGCTGTGTGTATTAACGGTATATGCCATATCAAAATTAATTCTTTGCCCAAAGTCACCCTTTAAACAGAGGAGCCTACAGTAACTTGTCAATGTGATTAGGAAAAGTCGGCTGGAATTAACTCTACTTCGTCAACAATTGCCTTAATCTTCTGAAAGACTTTACTGGATGATGGTGTCACAGAAACAGGAAATTCAATGCACAGATACTTCTTGTCATCGACCACCAGATCCAATTCAACCACAACATCCACCTGAACATGTTTGAAAAAGCAGAGAAAACTTGATCAAAATTAAATCATCAAATAAGGGGATGGTTATCATCCTGGGTTGCAAGAATCCATTTTTGTCAGAGAATAAGTTTACTGAAAAGATGTGGGTACAGAAGATGGAGGATGGGAGGGGGTTAAAATTTGTATTGAAAGTAGAAAAAAAATGTACTTTTCATGCTATGTTTGGCAACTTCATTTTGGTCTTTTAATTATGTCTTGGTTTGACACAGCTGAATGTCTGCTACTTGAAGAAACGTGTAGTCTTTGGTCAAATGATGACCAGTAGAATTTGCGTGTTTTGCTACTCACTGGTCCAGCTTTAGCTAAGCCTATCAAATAAAAGAATTTAACTGGCTTTTTTTTTTTTTATGATCCATTGATAAGAAGCATTCACTTTTCTACATCAATTTTAAGGTTGAAAAATGTTGTTCCCATAGACATTCTACATGGTGCTTTGTAAAGTTTGACAATTTTGCATGGTCCAAATTATTCCCTGGGAAATTTTCATCAAAACATAAGAAATCCAAGTCGCTGAAAGCATTTGTATCTTATGATGATGTGAGGAGGGGGGGGGGGGGGGGAGGGTGTGCTCGATATAGCAAGAGTACCAGTGAACCACACAATGCAGGGCTGGGCACCAGTCAGTACAGACAAAACTGAATTCTCACCATCAAGGTCCCCAAAGTAGAGTACACAACATAAAATGATATTTTGCCAGTTATCCACAACCAATACAAATGACTGAAAAGTGTGACATCGGCATTAAATCAGAAACGCTGAAAACCTTGTAGCCTTGTACGGTTGCGAGGTATTTCCTAAAGTGACATTTCTGCCCCTACATATATACATATCTGGGACAAGGAAAACATGATCAAAGATAAAACAACTTTTAATTCCTATTGCTTAAATGCGCAGCGACCGGTCTTTCAATTTCAAATGGTCTTAAATGCACTTTGCTTTAAAACTTTCCCGTTGTTTAATTCATAAAACTACTGTTCCTTTTCTTCTTTTTAACACAAATCCTTTCAGAGCTTACACTAGGGATGCACCGGATATCCGGTCCGGCCGGACTATCCGGCCGGATAGTGAGCAATTATCCGGTTCCAGCCAGATATGTTTCAAAATCCGGATGGATCTTTTTCAAAATCTGGCCGGATCTTTTTCAAAATCTGGCCTGAATTATTCCTTAAAAAGTTGTTGGTATTAACTTAAATCATTGTAAACTATTTCCAAAAATTAATAAAAACATTCAAAGGAAAAAATTAGGTTTAACATGTTTAATTTAATTTTCTCAATGGTCTGACCCACTGTTTCTAAAGATCAACCAAAATAATACAATTACTGTAATAATATGAAGCTATATACAACAAATACAGTTTGCAGTGAAATCATTTCTTGCAACCTTCATCAGTTTAATATTGTGCAGTTAAATTAGACCATTCATATACTCCTGCTCCTTGTTTAATACTTCTTATTCATGATTTTCTTTTGTGTAATGAAAAAATCCGGTTCCGGCCGGATTTTATCATTCAAAAATTTGGATCCGGTGCATCCCTAGCTTACACTCCCTTTGGCCACAGATCAAACTTCAATTCCCTTGACTTACCTCAGGTAAATGTCCTGGAACTGCTAAAGTACAGGTATACACGTAATCTGCCTGTGCCTTCAAAGGACAAGTGAGGTTGGACTTTTGGCATGCATCAGATTGTGGTAATGGGAACGGCACTTTCACACTAGCAATCGAGCCATATACTTTTGCTGTAATATTAGCTGCTACAGCCGCTGTGAAAAGGGGAATAAAACAATGAAAATGACAACTTGAAATGACAGTGTACAACTGCACAAAGTTGTAGACATTAAAGTAGCTTGTTACAATTTTGTACTAATAATTCTGTAATCCCCAAATTTACTGGTTTGGGGATCCATAAGTGACAATGACAATGCATAACATTATTCCATACAAGAGTATTTCATGTATGCATTAACTGTTTTAACTCATCAATTCACTAGAGTGCACTCACATTGAAAAAAATAGAATCAAAACCAGGGGGAAAAAAAACCATTAACAATTTCACACGAGTCATGGTTCAAACTCACAGAAGGGGCTGAATCAAAACGGAAGACTGTGGAAATGTCAATTTTGAATTTCTTGGATAAACTTACTTGTTTGGAATGAAACAGCTATTGTAGACTTCTTTCCAGAAATCACCGTACAAGGGTCTGAAGAGCACGGTGTAAGGTCAACACTGGTCACCTTAGCTCCTACAGAACCTACACAATAAAAACAGGGGTGAAAATAAAATGAAGTACTGTTAGATTACCTTTGTGCTTATGGTCACAAGTACTGAACTGACAAACGTGGATACAACTTTGCAATATGGATACAACTTTTCACTCTGACATCTATTTCAGGATATTGGTCTTGGACTTCAATTATAGTCTTCTGAGATTGTGTTTATTTTGCCACTTTTCCACACTCAGCATTCAGGAAAATGCTCGTTGACTTCAAGGTATCAGTCTTGGACATACTGTACAGTAGATTCCATTTTCTTCTTCGTCTTAGATTGGTTTGCATTTCTGGGTTGTTTTTTTTTGGGGCGGGCCCCAGTCCCAAGTTGTGACTGTTAGCCATGGACCTGGCTTCCCCTTTGTGTTAGGCCTAGCATATTTATATTTCTTACTTTTCCTCACTCTGCAGTACACTTATTTGAATTCTCAAATGAGTTTAGTTCTTCTGTGTTTGTTTTTTATTAAACCCCACTCGGCATCCAAGCATCTGCTCAGACTTCAAGATACCCATCTCGGCAATACAATATGTACAGTAGATTCCTTTTCTTTTTCTTAGATTGTTTTGACTTTCTGGTTTGTATTTTATTAATTTTTGGGGGGTCCCAATCCATGCATCCACTCACCACTGTTGGTAGCTCTTACAATTTACATCAGAACTCTTAAACTTTAATTGAACTTCATTTTCTATTCTTATTGAAACATTCAACCAAACGTATTATTGTTACTTTTTTTGGGACTTAATTGGAAGAATGGGTAGGCCTATGTATATTTCTTCCCATTTTACGTTTTGACCAGAAATGAATTAAACTTCTGTTATTAATCCTTTAAGTTCACCCGACCCCTACTGTACGTCTACATTCTATGGCTCAACTGTTTGTTATTTGGGCTGATGTAATTTTGTAACCTATTCCTCTTGCCCAATTTTTTTCAAACTATCTGGTAATATAGGCTAGGCCTATTGCCTAACCTAAGTAAAGCCAAAAGTATCTTCTTTTTCGGCATATTTCTTCCTGACTTGCTAGAAAATTTACGGAATTGAATTCCGTGTTTCGCTTTACTACTGCTTTGTGTTATCCATCCCCCAATGCATGTTAGACTCAACCGTGAGTTTCACGCCAGTCTCGTGCCTAGCCTGGGATAAGAACACAACAAGCATAGGCCTAGCCTATGCTATAGTACAGCCTAAGCGTATGGTATATAGGCCAGACCCCAATTTTTAAGTTAGGCATTACAGTTTATAAAGGTTTTAGTTACCACAATCCTCAAAATCAGGAATATTCTTCCTGATTTCAGCTTGTACATTCACATAAAGGCAAAAGGATGCCAGAATAAATCCTACGATGAAAATGTCCTTCATTTTGTTGATATCAAGGCCGAATAAGACTGTAATTTGTGCTGGGTACAGTACAAGAGGAACGTACAACAATCACGTGAACTATGCCATAGATATGTTTGCAGGCCAATAATCACATGAGAGGAAACACTTCCGCATTGAACGACAACGGTTTGATTGACTTGACCAAGCCTTTTTTCGGGCTGAATTACATTGAAAAGTTTAATTCAAATCCAACCAAATATACTTAAACGAAGAGGAATATATATGTTCTTCCTGTGGTTTATCATTTTACGATGCACGCATGGTTCTGACAATAAATGGGGCAGCACCGGAAGGAAATGGTGATTAATGTAAAATGGTGGATCTTCATATTCTGCAATTCGGTGGTTCAACAGTTTCCCTCTATACAATGTATAAATCTCAATCATACTCCATTCACAAAACATCACCTGACTATGACAGTAAGCGAGGGCGCACTTTTAAGTTCCTACTATAGGGTCTCTATTGCTCCACAGGGGCGTATCCAGGATTTTCTAACCCGGGGGCACGAATTACTATCTAAGCGGAGCGCCGCCATCAGTTGGCGCGCAGCGCACAAGAAAATTTCTGGTTTTGATACCCCCAGATCACCGGAAATGGCACATCTCTGGGTTCGCCCGTAGCGTACAAGATTTTTTTTTTGCAAATATACCTCCCAGGTCGCCGGAAATAACACTCCCCAGACCTATATGATGCTCCCAAACCGCCTTAAGTTTTAAATCCCATGGCTTAGAAATTTAGCTTGGGGAAATACATGGGCGTCTGCAGTAAAAAATATCCAGGGACAAATAATCTAATTAGACTTTTGTATACGATGGGTCTGGGGTCCTCTCCCAAAAAACAATTATAGACTGCAGCAAATGCGATTTCCGTCCTATATTTAACAACTGTGGATAAATATAATAAAATGAGAACTGGACGTGAAGCTAGCCAAATTGGCAACACACAGTGTGAGTTGTTAACGATGGTTTTGTTCGCACTCAGTCCGTTTTGCTGACCACAATTTACCAGTCTCGTGTATAGATTATGTTTCACATGATTGAATGTGTTAATACTTCAGCGGAGAAGTCACGCCTAACAGTGTCAATAGTAATAATTCTCGTCTTTTACAGCATGTCATTTGCAAAATGCTGGATCAAACTGCGCCAAAGTTCAATACAGGGGTACTTTAAATGCAACGCTTGGCCAAGACAACTTGGTGGGTACGTACACGGTATATCATGTCCCCGCCACTGAAAACGTTGGTGGGGACGCGTCCCGCTGTCCCCGCCAGGATCTGCGCCCATGTATTGGTGTACAAATATTAAAACCTCTTAAAACGGCTACTATAAAACTTCGTTGAAGGAAATGAAAATATACCAGATATTTCCGAATTCGAACACTACACACATAGACAGTTTGGAGGCTGTTCATCCTGGAACGCCATTTCATGCTCACTGATATGATGTGATCAACTGTTTGCTTTACAAATCCGAGTAATTAGAATGAGACTGAATTTAATAACTTTTATCTGTTTATTGGCAATGCCCCACATTCTTTTCATTTCGAAAGACGCACAGTTTTAAGTTCATTACACACTGAAGGCTTCGATTCTCTATTTGCTTTCAGTTTATGGAAGATCTTGGGATTTTCATCCCTATAGATATCGCTAGATATTGCTAGATATCTATACAGTACAGTGTCTTTGGGATTTCTTGGGATTTTTCGGGGCCTGATCTTGCAAAATTGCAAAATCGGGAGTGGTCACACTCCATAAAGGTCAGTGCACGACCTCTAGACGTCACTAATACACTACCCTGTGCATATAACAGGGATCAGCGCTGTAATTATGTCACTGTTCCTCTTTCTCTTCCCGGTGTCTTGGCGTTTTTCTTCTTCTCCCTCCTTTCTCCTTTTCTCTTTTCTCCTTTTTCTCTCTTTCTTCTTTTTTTCCCCTTCCTTCCTCCTCTTTCCCCCCCTCTCCTTTCCCTCTTTTCTTCTCTCTTTTTTTCTCCCCATTTTTTCTTACCCGGGGGCGCGCGCCCCCAACACTCCCCTGGATACGCGCCTGCTATATAGACTCTATTGCTATACAGAGCCGTATATTGCTTTGTTGCTATATAGACCCAGTATTATGACATGACTGTAAAATTAAACCACGAGTTTGAATTAGCAGAAGGCTTCAACTTGAAAATGTTTGTTGTTGTTGTTGGTTAAGGAGGAACAATATATAGCTATTATTGTGTGTGTTTATTTTAATACCGGTGTTTGCCATAAATCGTTATCTTATTTTAGGTAAACCACGCGGTATATAGGTCATTTTGGATGTTCATTGTCGACTAAGGCTCAAAATGCTGCCGATGGGATAACTGTTGAAAAAACTTTCCAACATGTGTCCAGCTGGGGAGGGGGGGGGGTGGCAGCAGCTCCCTCGTGTGGCTAACACATTTTAGAGGACCTATACCGGGAATTGGCAAGAATCGGCATGCTTATAAGTATACAGATAACGGTATATTTCAATCGGATGTCATCGGAATCGATGATGCATGTGTTCAGTTACAATCTTACAGATATTTAAGGAAAGGAATTAAATTAAGAAAATTACATAAGACAGTGATATACGTTATTATACGATTGTTGCTACACCAAAGCTTCACAAATTTTTCACCTTAATTCTGATACTAACAGCCTGAAAGGAATATTTTTCCCTCCTAACCCCCCCCCCCCCACCCCTACTGAACTATACTCTAAATGGAATGAAAGATGAATGAATCGTGGGGCAATATTATTAAATTTTGAATATGCAACTCATTGTGGACTATAGTCGTTATTGCCCCCTCCTCCCAACACGGCAGTTACGTCACCGAATTGTGGACACTCCTAGAATAGTTGTATGAAGCCTAAAGATATAGGCCCACATTTTCACCATCATTAACATTGGCAAGTAAAATACTCTATATGCTTGCTTTGCAACATATAAAATTACCTGAGTGAATAACGTGGAAAGTGAAACCATTTTATGTTCTTTATTACGAAAGTTGTCAATGAATATAGTTTTTTTTAGACTTTGACCATGCAGCCACTTTCGCAGGGTTTTCCAAACTTTGGCTATTTTAGAGGCATATCAGATTCAGATTTCAAAATTTGAGCTCCCTTTAAATTCACAGTAACGTTTGGCAAAAATGTGAGCTTGAGAGAAACTATTCGCACTATTTATCAAATTTTGTATGGCTTTTGTAATTTACGTACGGAGAAAAGGCCGTACCGTACTAAAATATTCATTTATAGCATGTGCAGATCAGACTGATTTTTTCCTCTTTAATTGAAAGGAAATTTTCCCTCCTCTCCTTTCAAAGAATAGGCGAGCAGTATCCTTTTCTGCTAATCCTCTTTTACCTGGTCATGCTACGGTAATTTCCCCACTGATAACAGCAGAACGAACGGGAATTCCCCTAATTTGCTCTCGAACGATTTTCGCGGCTTCACAGCACGCTTGCGCACTCAGCTTGGATGATGTCAGTAACGAATGATGAAGTCATATGTCATGCTGTTTCCATGCATGTTTACAAGCAAGCTAAACCAATTCCATTTGAAAGATGATCAGTGGTAACAGTTTGCCGCCAAGGACAGGAAAACTCATGTAGAAAATAGACCACTCTTTTGACAATCGGCTTGATAAAAGATTTATCGGTGACACTGCCAAATGGCCACAATAACCGACAAGGCCAGGTCATATTTCCCGTTGCAGAGCGTTGATGATGTGGTAACTCTTTTTCGCAGTGAGTTACAGGAGAGTGGAGATGAAGTACGGGACACACAGGAGCCTAACCTTACATTGCTAAGCGTTGTGGTATGTTGTCTGTCAGAATGGTTCTGGAACTCGATATTTAAATTGTAGGCTAGTACTTGTCAAGTGGTGGATTGGGAAGTCTGGGATACTTGTTGTGGTTACTACCCACACCGCTGAAGTGTTGGTTTCCAGCAAGGAGATTTTAAGTATTCAGTTGCTTAGCTGTAAATTATCTAGAAATGTAAACAATATCCCTAGATATGCCTTAATTAGCCCTAGCCTAGGCCCAAGCTTATTTTGGACAAGTTAATTTAGTCTAAGTTAAGTCAACTTCAGTTATCATTAAATCATATGTTGTTTTATCTTAGTAGCCTAATGTTAGAACGAAAACAGCAGACACAAAATATTGCACCCATAATCCATTAAACAAGTTGTAAGGCCTAACCTGCGACACTGCACGATAGACTATTCTTGTACTAGGCTAATCATGGGCCAAGGTTTAGTCCTAGTTGGGACCATTTGACTAGTGCATTGATAGTTTAAAGACTATTGGGATGGAATGGGGGGGGGGGGACGAGAGAGGGAACTAGGTTAGGTGTATATGTTAACTTGAAGTTGAAGAAGAATAATGTTAGTGAACGTGTGTGAAAGGAACAGCCTTGTTATGGGGTGAGACCTATTTAGGAACACAACAAAGCTACACTATTACTATGTGTTTCTGTGGGATTGATTCTGCTAGGAATATCAAAATGAACTATTAACTGTACATACAGTATCCAAAACCACCCAGCTGCCCTTGAACATTGCTTTGTCATCACGTACTAATAGTAACAGTAATTAGGCCAAGGCCTATAGAATTGAGATACTTGTCATTATCAATTTGCAACATCAAAATAACATGTACAAATGCAATCATAACTTTTGTATGGATAACCCCTAACCCTGAACAGTCTTTGAAAGATAATTTTATCAGGCAGACCTATTCAATTTCCATGCCACAATCGTTTGAAAATAACAGCATTTGGCATATATTGACCCTCAAGAAATGCTGTAGTGTTACTGTTAGGTTCAAACTCCATTATACATATGGTAGATTCATAACTTTCATTTCATGTCTTCCATGCAGGTTGGAATGGTTGAAAATATCTTAACGGCCAACAAACCAGCTCAGCATGGCAAAGAGGATCAAAGAATAGGAATCACTCCTATTTTTCCAGTTATTGAACTTCCAAATGTTGAGACTCTGTGTCAGAAGTTTGAGACCCAAATCAAGGGCTCTGTCGATCTCAGCAATTACAAGCCAGACTTTGCTACCCGAGATCTGATCAAGAAGGTATCAGATATCGTTTGGAGTTCCCTGACTCGATCCTTCTACAAAGACAGGGCCCATTTACAGTCTTTATTCAGTTACTTGACAGGTAAGGTATGATGGATTGAGTTGTTTATGATTCAGGGAATAACTTATTTGGTATACAGTAGAGCATAGCCCGGGCAAACTTTTACGGATTTGTCTGCTTCTCCCTTGGACAACCTGGTCTTAATTTTTTGGTTGTCCCAACAAAATATTTGGTTTATCCAAAAAAAATGTAGGGAAGAAAAAACTTAACAAAGAACAACCAAAATTTACATTGTACATAGGAGAGATGTGTATTATTGGCTAATAGACCAGCAGTTTTGGACTTGTAAAACTCCCCTTGGGGTTGATTATAAACCTACCACAATTTTGTTGTGGTTTCGTTTCAGTATCTCCAATGTGATCGAGGATACTAGCAATGTTATCATTTTACCTATTTGGGGGTATTACTTTACAGCGCACTCTGAATTTGATGTAGACAAGTAGTTTTACCATTGGACAACCTCCAAAGCGGATTTGTGTTGTCCGAATAGAAATTTTCTCGTCTCACGACAATAAGACTTCCATTGAAGATTTGCTCTGATGGCAGTGTTCAGTATGCGATGCAAATTGGTTGTTTTTGTTATATTAGAGTACCCAGAGATAAAAAGAATTTTAATTTGTACTACAAAGTCCAAGCCATTGTTATTTGGTTTGGAAATTCATAATGAACTAAAATCTTCATTAACACTGTTCTGCATGAACATTAAGTTACACTTTTACACTGTAAAGTAATGTACAGGGTCAACAAAATTCCTGTGTATTCTTCGGTCATGAATGCCATCGCATGGTGATAATCCCATCTTTCTTGATTTGATCGAATTCATTCATTTACCACATGTGGTGTGTGTTCATTGTACTGTTGCCAAGGGTGAAAAATTAGCAGATGGCAGGCGCTGAATACCGCCAGTAAACCTGCCAGTTGACGTTCGGATTATTTTCCTAAACAGGCTTTCCGTTGTTTTCGACTTTGTAGCGGCCCGGCTTGGTCCCCATATATTTTACGCTGATTACATAGTGCAGCGACTTACAATCGTGCACAATTTAGACAAAATTCTTTTGTAAACCTGAACATAAATTTTGTTTTGTCTGGGCATTGTTTGGTGAAGAAAATTGTCTAAGGAAAATCTGCTGAAAAAAATTCTTAACATGCGTATGTACATATATTTGGAGATATTGAAGTATTAACGATTGATAAGATGGTTGAAAAACTGAAGAGAAAAGTGTGTTTAATAGTCTATAAAGACTACATATGTTTTAATATGATCAACATATATGAATTGGACATGGAAAACCAAGTGGTTTAAACTTGTCCCTCTGGGGATGTAGTAAGTTTGCATCTATAGCCAACTAATGCATGATATATGGAAAATTGGCAGTGTCTAATGCCCACGGCCAAGCTAGTTTCTGTGACCAAACAAAAAGACATGGACGCTGTTAATGTCTTGCAGCAGCTAACCTGAATCCATGATTTGGTTTTACAAAATGCAATTACAGTATTGTAGAAGGAAGTATGAAAGCAAATGATTTTAGTCATGCCGCACTATCATTGTAACAGTTACTGTACGCCCGAAACCGTGAAAACGAACCTAGCCGTTGTTAATTGCTTACAAAGTGTTCCTTTCAATCGTGGGTTTGAACAGTTAGGTTATGAAATATTCAAATATTTCTTGCAATTAATCGGGAGTAAGGTTCTACTTCTGTACGTACTACAGTAACTGATCACATTAATCCAAAGATGCCAAATTTGTTTTACTAATTTTGAATTTTACAACATCGGTCTCACGGTTGCCAGTTATGCAAGCGTATGAGTTTATGCGACATAGCATTTTTTAAATAATGCAGGCTTCAGCAGGAAATTGACTGACATGGAGTGTTTTGTCCCTCGTAGTACTTGAAAATGAAACAGGGTGTGGTACTGTAATATCTACGTAGCTTTGCCCACGTTATGTACATAACAGGAACTTCTACAGTAATGTTCACAGCATTAATGTGATGTGTGTGTGTGCAACAGGGCTCGAATTAAACATTGTTGCTCAATACCGCTTGCCGTAATGCCCTTAAAAAAATCTTCCCTTATCGTCAGCAGCAACCGCCGGGCCCCTTCGATCAAGCTGCCGTAGGTGACGTCCTTATCATCTCGATCATTATTATCCAACTAAAATCAGGGCTAGAGCATTGTTCCGAATACTCGAGCAATATTTGTGCCAGAAAAAGCTCTGATAAACAGCTGTAGTAGACAGCATCAAGATCTGGATGTACAATTTTATAAACACTCTCACAAATAGCAAGTTCTGTATGTGTTTTTCTTTCATTTTAGAATTAAAAAAAAAATCCTTTGGTACCCTATCCTTTTGAAAGCTGACAAAAATTCCCTTGGTACCCAGGTACCCTTTGAAAGCTGAGAAAATTGCCATGGTACCCTCACTACCCTGTGCTTTCATGAATAGCCAGTTTTGTATGTTTTTTCTTTCATTTTAGAATTTAAAAAAATTCCTTGGTACCCTATCCTTTTGAAAGCTGACAAAATTGCCATGGTACCCTCACTACCCTGTGCTTTCCAAGAAAATCCAAGGTAATTCCTCATTTGCCCTAAGATGGTCGTTTACTCCCTCTCAATCCTTAGCCCAAGCCCTGGTGTGCAAATGTCCTCTGTTTAAATTTACAGTATTGCTATGAGTCTAAGAGACTCCTCTTTACCAAAATCTCAACTGACTTCAGCAGCAGGTACAAATACCTCAAGCGTGTTTGGTAGGGATGCAAACGAAAACCAGAAAGTCAGGTACCATTTTTCTTAGAAAATAAGAAAGAAAAGCCTGTAACACACATTCCAATTACCAGAAATGTCGTATAAACTTTGTTCACGCTGTCATGTTTTGTCAATACCACTCACAGTGACAGGGCTCTAGATATCGTCCACAGCAAAAAACACATAAAAAGGTACAGTTGTTTGAACAAGACATTGGTTGACATTTATTTTAAATAAAAAAATAAAAATTACAGATGTTTTTGTGGTGAATTTAAAGAAGATTTATTCTAACCCAACTATAATCAATGGTCAGTCTCTTATCTAGATAACTGTGATAGATAATTTCTCTAAATAGAGAAGATTTAGGTCTAATTCGATTTGGATATATATGCTGTTTTTACAGACTTTAACACTGCTTGCACATGCAATGCTAAAGATTTGATCCAGTCTGTCTAAAAAAATGACATGATCAAGCCACGTACATGTACAGCACGTCACACTATTCATGATTCTTTATTTATTAGTGTTTGTTTTACCCTAACGGAGATGGGTTTGAAAACCCTGGATTTGAAATATATTGAAATGATCTTAACATAATGGCATCAGTTTCAATGTCAACATTTAACATCCTTCGATGAAAATGTGAAAAGAAAACACAACATGAATCAGAAGGTTCAGTTCCAAAGTCACACTCTGACATGACATGTCCAAAATGGCAGCCCTTAGACAAGGATAACTGAAAAGGACGGTTATAACTGAAAAGGAGTAATAGAGCTTTTAGATTTTTTGGAGGGGCTCAGAAACAGTTCAGTGAGTTCAGTTCAGTTAATATATTTCGCATATATATATACATAGACATACAAAACAGTGCAGTTATGGTATCCAGGATACTAGAAAAAAAACATAAAATGTTTAATATCAAAGCTAGTAACCCTAAAGAAAAAGAAAGAGAATAACAGAACAAAGTAAGAGAGAAAAACAAAATGTACAAAACAAAATTGACAATAATATCAATCACGGTACTTGGAAGTTAGATAATTCTTTAGTTGATACTCAAATGAAGCACATGATTTTGAATGTCATTTACCAGTTGGGAGATTATTCCATATTTTATAACAGTAATTGTTTAGCAGAAACTTTCCATGTTTAGAGCGCTGTCTAGTGACAGAGAATAGTAAACATATCTACATCATTTATTAAAACCTTATAAAGGTGAAAGTTGGGGTTGTGTCTCCTGTAATTTTAACCAGGTTAAACAATGCCTTTGCTTATTTAGGAATCAGGACATTCAATTTCAAACCTTTCAGAATTGTCAGTAATTAGTTCGACTGTTTAGTTTCGAAACTTACATAAAAATGTTTGCAAAGCTCCATATACTCTTCAAGATAATCGAATGAAGGACAAATTAAATTAAACACTAGGCTGCAGTAGTTTGTTTTGAACCTCTGTTTGTTAGGTATACTGTATGTACGAATCAAACAGCTCCATGTTTTTACTGCGATTATATACAATTGATACTGCTGTAACTACTGTAGCAGTGTAGTGGGTCTAGTGATTTAAGTAGTTACCATACTAAAAGGCTGTGCTGTTTCCACACTTTTAAAATTTAACTTGTGTGTAGTTAAATTAATGCTTGTGAACCGCTAGAACTGTTTAAAGCTACATATTACTTAACACAAAATATTTAAGTCTATAAACTCTATACTGACATGAAGTTTTGATAAACATTAGTTTATAGGCTTTGTTATTAAAAGATGTCAGATGCAAAATTGCAGTGAACCAGTTCAAAGTTCGAAACAGTTCTGGTACAGGGCAAAATATTTGTAAGGATTTCATTTTTTCTGGTAGGTAGCAAGGTAGCAAATAACAATAACCAATATGTAACACTATACAAGTATACAGTAGGAGAGATGTGTAGGTTTGGTGAATAGAATACCAGCAGCTTTTGTGGGTGATACCAGTTTATCATTTTGACCCATTTGGGACGTATTTAGATATGTACAATGCAATCTGAATTTGATGTACTGTCGTCCACCAGAAAACCGAACATCTAAATTTGGTTTTTCCGAACAGAAATTTGGAAGTTACGGACGATCGGACTACCGTTAAAAATTTGAGCACCCCAATACTTACATATTTGGTGACCTGAAAAGTAGAACTGTCTACTACTGTATATGGAACATATTGTGCAATAGATTAGAGCCGCCAACATTTGTCATCAATGTATAGCAAAGAATACAAAATGACCAACATGCCTATACCCATATATGCAAATTAAGTGACCTTGAGCAGTAAAAATATTAGTGTACATACACAGTGAAGGTTTTATATTCACCTAACTTCAAAAAGTTTAAAACCTGTTTACAGACATATACCAAAACATGTAACTAAGGTTGAAAGAACATTCTCAGTATCGTACATAATCAACAGTATAATTCCCTGTGGGAGAAGTATGATGGCTTAGCCTATGTGGCCGTTTACATTTATCTAGACACCTGTTGGAGAATATGCTAAATCCAACATTGCAAATAAAAGTGTCACAGGTCTTCCTATACTATACCTCTGTCATATCACATGTATTCTATCACTTTGGAAAAATAAAATGCCTTGGTGCCCAAGCTTTAAATTTTGAAAATTCTATATTTCCATATTGCCAGGAAAAACTTGCCTTGACTCAGGTCAACCCAGGTTAAGAATGATTTGAAGCCCTAGCTGTCTCCAGAACCTTTTATTGGACAAAGTTTGTCTTATTCATGGTAGATTCCTTGGATGTGCAACTAGTCAATGATTAGCTAAAACAAAGCTAATATAGTAGTTTTTAAAATATTGTAGTTTTTCCCAATTCTATTGGAAAGTTACCATGATGAAGCTGTAAGCAATTATGTTTCCTTTTCACCTTGTGCTATGCCACAAAATAAGAACAGTTTAGCTGACTTGGTGAATCTGAAAATTGCGAGTTGCAAAATGTAGAAACTACATAACTCAGGCAATATTGTCAAATATTTTGTAAGCAATTTTCAAGTTTGATATTTACTGGTATTTCTTGAATTATGGGATGATTATCAAGTCTAACTTGTGGAATACTTTGATGATTTGAAGAAATTTACTGTCAATCTCATCTACTGTACACTTAAACCATTTGCACTCGCAAGCGAAAGTGTCAACGTTGGAATCACAAACCTTTGGCATACATCACGCATCAACGTAGAAAAATAAACTTCAATCTATAATTCCTTGCCATTGACCTTTTGCAGTCTTCCTAGAAAGGAAATGAAATTTTTTTTTTAAGGTCAAGGAATATCAAAGAAATATTGACAGATTTGTTGACATTTCTGGAATATATTTGCAGAGCTTGTTTAAGGATTGATATGAAAGTTTTATTTGTAGAGTAAACTTCAGGCTGTCAGGGTAGATTCCCTTATGTAACATTCAAGAAATTCACATTTGCATATAATCCGCTAAATAATACTTTAAGAGAAAGATAATTAACCTGTATCCCCAATTCCCCATTGAAAATGACCTTGTGGTTTCCAGTTGGAATTCCACAATTTTTAGCCACTTTTGCTAAAAATTGCTCAGTGTTTCTCAACTGTTGGCATTTTCCGGGATTACAATACACACATTAGTTACTGTACACTCTGTTTATGGGCCTTTGAGAGTAGCCCAATATTATTTGCTGATAATAAACACTTAACACAGTAAAGTACACATATCATCAATACCAATTATTTTGACTTTCGGTTGTTAATCGAATCACCCGGCGTTTTACGTTCTAAAGTACTGGCAGAAAGTAGCAAACGGCAAAATCCGGTTTCAATAGCTAGAAAAGTAGCCCAAAATTAGAGGTCGTATACTAAATATTACTTTGTCTAATATCTACGAAGAATATTATAGCCTGGATGGACTGCGACAGCGTTATTTATTGTGTTATATTAATATATTTAACTCCCATTCGATCTCAGCAAAGTTCACCTGGACCGGCATCTGTATTACCAGCATTACTGTACATAGTATGTGTGTAGGCTACAGTAGTCTATGTGTTAGACAGTTGTAGGCTGCCTTAGGCTGGCTATAAGCACACAGCTACCTGGACAGACCCTTCACAACCTACAGCTGCATAGCAACTCAACAATTATTACTCAATTGGAATGTATACTCTCTTTTTTTGGAACTTATCAACACAGGTATATATATTAACCATTCGAGGAAGGACTTTGAACATGATTTGGACTTATGGCAAATTTTAATTAAATTCCCCTTAGACTTACTCTTCAAGTTTTTGTGTTATTTCTGGCTGCCAGTTTGTTTTTTTTCGAAATGTTCTTGTCTTTTAACTGAGGTTTCTGCTTGATTAGTCTGAACTTTTCACTCTGGCAACGATTGCTTGGTCAGGTGATTGTTAAGAGTTTTGAAAACTATATGTACATAGTGAAGGACAATGCAGATCAATTGTGGTTATCTAATTTTACGTTTCTGGGAATTCAGGTAAAAATTGCTGCTTTTCCCAAAGATGAATGAATATTACTGTATTGTCAAAGGATAATACGTCAGTCCATGTATTGGTTCCTTAGGAAGTGACTTTCTCACCATTTTGTGCGATGGTTCTATTTATAGATCTTCCTCCTTTCCTCCTCCCTGTTTATGTAACCAATCATCAATTACCTTCATAAAAGATGAATGAATACTGTATTGTCAAAGAATAATACGTCGGTCCATGTATTGGTTCATTAGGAA